>JAARMF010000446.1:69798-89009 GCA_022844705.1 Toxascaris leonina | reverse complement strand
GGTTTATATAGTGGTTGTTCTGTAGCCGATGAAAGACAGAAAGGAACACAGTCTGCCTTACCCGAATTCGTTTGACTGTATAAAGAAAATGAAAAAAGTGAGTGACCCGAATAATGTCAAAAGAGAAGCAGTTCAAGTATTGCATAACTGAGTTAACTTGGATGCAAAAAGCATCATAGGAAAAGATATAAGCTAACTAAACCATAAAAATACAGCTATATGCAAAGTTTAAATCTGGAAATATACAACCGCTACCTAATGATAACCTTCTGGAGAAGAACGAGCTGGTAGGGGAGGAGACAGGAAGGAGGAACAAGTTGAACGTGCAAGAAGGACAGGTATTTCTGGCAAATGCCAAGCGCATCACTCGGAGAGTTGAAGAACTCATCACAGCACAGGTCAGGTACGACTGTGGAGAAGAACCATTCGTTGGATCTTCGGTTAATGAATGATTTCACCATGACGGTTATGAGCTCTGAACGATATAGGTCCCTGTTCTCTGACCATGAATCTACCATTTGAACAACACTGGCGGTGAGAAAATATACCGATTACACGTTAGCAGAACTCTTAGACGAGTCGGTTGATTAAACAAATTGGAAACTTGCAGCAATATCGTAGGGTGTCGTGAAATGAGGCGAAAATTAGCATTAGTAGCACAGAAAGACAACGGCGCTAATTTTGTTGGAGAAGCTCAAAGAATGAAAAGCATTGATGGAGTCGTTTTATCGTAAGCTGGAAATGGTCAACGAGCATTAAAATCCCACAATAACGTGCAAAAAATCGGAAATTTCAGTTCCATCTATGCTCTTATTGACGGGGATCGACCGATGATGTGACCGAGGATAAGCTTGAGGAGCGACAGGCAGAGGATAAGCAAAATAAAATACCCATCGATTGACACGGCTTCAAAGAACGCAACGAAAAATGAGAATATTACGGTAACAGGTGAATTTGAGACCAATATTTGTGAATAGCAATTCGTAGAACAGGAATTCCCAAAAAAGTGGTGGTGGTATGTGTCTTTATCGACAGCACTGAGCAAAAACGAAACCAGCGTATCTCGAGGGACATTAAGTTAGTGCCATATTTCAATTCTATGTCGCATTTTGCGAAAAATACGCCACCTATTCAGCAGAAGGTGTGTGGCTATTGTGACAGATGCTCACGTACTGACTCATCTCGAATTGGCATAATGTTGATGCTTCTTTGGCATAACTCATACAAGCTTTCGTATATTCTGGTTTTTGATTACCAATAAAACTTTCGTTTGCATGCGTGGACGAACCCGGCACCTCTTGGTTGCCCGACAGTTGCTCTTCCACTGAACTACTGCAGACGCTCTCGTCCACCATCATTTCATGTTTTGTTATACAAGCTTCTTCTTTGCTTCTCTGTCAGCATGATACGAATCCTGAATCATGGGTTACTTCCGGAAGTGTTTGGGCTTATTACTCGTCAGTGCTAAGTTCCCTTGGTTGCATTAGCAAATCGTCATATGTGTACGCCTTGAATCTCGACTCAACTGGTAAGAGGTAAACAGTTCGAAAACATTCAGCAATAACAATATGATAGGAGCCAAGATACCGTCGTAAACTTAATGAAAAGATTTCGTACCGTAAATGTTGCGAGAATCGAACAGCTGATGTCTACTATCACATTAAAATCGTCTGGGAAGTCTTATTAGAGTGCACGCATACAGCTGAGTCAAATGCAGTGCCTTGCAAAGAAACCGGATTAGTATAGGAAGCTGGATCACTTACACAAGAGTAGAAAAAACAATGTACTGATAGTGATTAATGCCATGCCCAGAAGAAAATCCCATTTGTGAGCCTCATTTTTGAACACTTTCATTGAATTCAACGACATGCGCTTTGAGTATCCTTAATGCAGGAAAGCATCCGTTTCGGGTAGCCTAAGTTCAGTTCAGAGGCGCCTATTTCCGATAGTCTCGTGCCGCTCGTACGACATCAATTTTCAAGGTCCCAAACGCTGAAACTTGTCGTGACGCTCTCGAATGTTCTTTGTTGAGTAAGCTCAGAAAAAATGCATGGTGTATATATATATATATATATATATATATATATATATATATCTGAAAGATGTCGAAGTTTAAGGAAACTGACCAGAACGGTCAATCGGTATAGGGGAGTAGGATATCAAGGCATAAAAGAAATCGGTCATTATTTTGCTGTTTGAAAAACAGAATCGCAAAGAAGTGAAAAGCCATCGCTCCATACACTTTTCATACATTCACTTCTGCCTCTGTTTCACAAAAAAAGCGAAAAACTGTTTCCAATGGAGCAATATCAGCCCCAAGATCAACCAAAAAGGCGGATGCATTAAATAAAGTATAAAGAATTCTGGCCTATGTACACGGTCGGAGCCAGGTGTTCAGGAAGGGAAGTGAATAAAGACTTCTTTTTAGCATAGTTTTTAGTAGCTTCGGAAAATAATTTGGCTGAATAAGCCCTGTCTTAAAGCCATTAACACAGGAATCGGATTCTACGGATACGATGTAAGAAAAGCACTCCGGTTGTAAAGCTTTCTGAAAAAGTGGACATAGGGAACTTTGAGGATGGAACCTACTACACATGCAGATAAACAGAGGAATGGATTGCCGCCCAAGACTGCAGGAAATAGAAAAACGTCAAGTAAGCTAAGTGAGGCGCAAATATAGCTGTGACAATCAATCGACTAAAGTGATAAAGGTGCGCCATACGAAGTACTAGAAGAGGAGAATTGCTATGCAAATAACAGAGAAGAAAATGCAAATCACTGCTGAAGAGATGAGGAAAACCAAACATCAAGACCAGAGCTCATCTTATGTAAGTATCCTTCCGGGGTTGAAACACCTCTAATGGCAGAACAGCGATGTTTGAGAGTGAGATCTTGAATAATAATGAAAGCACGTGGCGTCTGCGATACGGAAAGGGAGACGGCGACGAGGGGCAATATACGAATTGGGTTATGTCTGCCCGAGAGATCACCGATTTACCGTCAAATTCAGTAACGTGTATCACAATCGATTAGCCAAAGTATAGTGCCCCATTTAACGTTGTGCACTGGTTATCGTGCCCATTTTGAATGGTGCCCGAATGGACAAGATTCAAAGAATACGACCTTTACCTATTGAATGGATCAAATATAGTGAAGCTTATGAGGCAGCACCTTGATTCCGAGTTGTGAGGCAATTCCTTAGATTACAACTCTCGATGAGGCCTATATTGAGGCCTAAAAAACGAAGCATAGATGGTTGTGCACATTTTTGAACGACTCCATTTTTGTAATCCGTCGTTGAGCAAACGCTTCAAAACCACATCAACACTCTGTGTACTTACCTAGGAATCCTGCTAGCATGGTAAGAACACCTTGATTAGCGATTATGAGGCAGTTTCTTAGCTTGTGACTCCGGGTAAAATGATTGAAGAAAGTGCAAACCAAGTCCTCTCTCCCTACTAATCTCTGACATGTTCTTCGCTGGCCAGCAATGATCTTCACTCATTCAGCTAGCGCTAGATCTGAAATAGCGAAACAATTATTTGCTACTATATAAAATTCGAAAAATTATTTCAATAGTAGTTCAAGGAGGATTTTTAGGATTGCACAGAGCATTATTCAGAAATTTTAGGATTGTGGAGAGCATTACTCCGAAGTTATTCAGTCAAGAAGCATTTGAAATACATCCATATTAAAATAATTGCAAGGGAAAATTCCTCGTTCAAAGAGGAAACGGGAAAATGGGACAAAAGAAAGAAACGAAGTTGACTGTGAGAGTTGTCATAGTGAAGATGAACTACGACTGCAAACTATACGAGTGTAACATGTACCACCAACAGAACATAAACAGCACAGGTGTATCATGTACCACAAACTGTACACGTGTACCATGTGCTACAAACTATACAGGTATTCTATGTGCCAGAAACCATTCAGGGGCATTGTGTACCATAATTCCTACAGGTGTATCACACCAACCACCATAGTACTTATGATGAAGTTGTTATTGGTCATGCATAAAGACTGAAAAAATCCCATATTTAAAATAAACAGCTTAGGAATTCCGACACAGAATCGAGAAAATAAATTTACTTTTAGACGAGTAAGAAATTTCGGATTTTCGTATTGAATCTTTTTCAGTAAAGGGAGATAAACAATGTACTGTAATCATCCGGAATAACATGGGACAAAGTGAATGCATTAAATCCAACAAAAATATTCAACTATCTGTGCCACTTTCTGGAAAATTATGTAGGAGAATTATTTTCATGACATCTCCATCTGAAAACTTTCCAAGAAATTTTTTTCCGAAATGATTGAGAATTCAGTTTTTTCGATCCTAGTAAGCTATCACATCGATTCACTAAGCGATATCGATGAAGATTTGGAACGGCATAAGTAATACCAAAAACCTCAGTCGCTCATTTCACTTCTGTCACCTTCAAAAAATTTCATTGCCAATTCTCGAAGCAAGGCAACAAAAGTTCCTCAAGCTTTTTTTTTTCGATTTTCGACGAAGTTGGAACTCGCTGGATGAAGCTAGCTAGCACTGAAAGGAGCAGATATACTTTTATTGTTTTCTTTAACAAGGTTGTTTTGCAAGACTCAAATCAGTCAAGGAGGAGGGAGGGAGGGTTGCGAATATATAACATCTACTTTTAAGCTAGAGTGTGGTGTGAAGCTCTTGGGGATCAGAGATTTACGTAACCACTTATGGAATATTATAAATAGAGTTACGACTTCCATAAACTCGAAAGAACTACTCGAATACTAAACAGATCTCTATGCTGTATCCGTGGAATGAAAAGAAACCTACGTATGTGTTACACAACATTAAATGCAAAATAAAAGCAGTAAGATATGAAGACAGAGGTCTGATGGACGTGGATGTTCTAGGGCACGAAATATCGCTATGAAAGCCTTTACGCAACCATAATAATGGTAAGAGTGAGGGAAGGGAGGGGGGGAGGCAAGTTGCGTACGATGCTTAGCACTTTACCGGAACAGCCTGCGTCTGAGTATTAACCTGAGCGTACCTGAGTAACCTGGGTGTTGGTCTGCAATATAAATGGCATATATTACAATATTATCGCAAAAATGTTTAAACTTGAGCATATTCGGGTATTTTTTAAGGACTAAAGTGCCACTTTAAAGCTTATTTTATGTTCGGTAAATTCGGCATGAGGTTTGGCAAATTCAGCACGAGGTTTGGCAAATTCGGCACGAGGTTCGATAAATTCGGTTCGGAGTCGGGCAAATTCGGTAAGACGTTTGACAAATTTGGCACGAGATTTGACAAATTCGATACTGAAATGCGCACGTTTTGTTTATAGATAACTACGAGATTGGGAAATCCAAACCGAACGGTAAAAAGGTGTCATCAAGAGGAAGCAAATCAACGAAGTAGACCAGGTGACACTGGAAGATATCACAACTTCCACGAAATCGATCAATGCTTGACCCATCTATGCTTTACTATTGAGCTGGTAGCGCTAACGTAGTTATGAACCTTTTCATCAATTTTAAATTATTCAACCACATTTTATACTAAATCACGAAATAATGTTGTAACTTATAAAGAAATAAGTGTCAATTTATAAAGAGTAAGTAAAATATTATGAGATTAGTTTTGTAAAATAGCCTGAAATCAGGTCCGCAAAATAGCCTGAGATTAGCAGAATTCAATAAATCAATAAATCCTTATATTGCGGTGCATTTTTCGCATATACAAAATTAATGCGCAATATTTGCAATAAGTAGCCATTGTCTAAAGTCCCTTTGTATGGTTGGCAAATCCGACCAACCCTCCTCTTCTCATCCCTTAGCATATCACATTCCGCATCTCGAGCAAAACAACGTGCAGATGAACTTTTACGTCTCCTTCATAGAACTTGGTAGGCGTTGTTAGACCTCTTTCGGATATAAAATGTCGAAGCATACCTCATATCTCGAATCAGAATAGTTGTATCAAAATTATTATACAAGTAATACAAGATAGATGGTAAACAAAATTGATAGTCTCTCTCCTCTCCCTCCCTCCCTCGAAACCATTCATCCTTTCGTTCGGGTTGCAGCTATTGCCAGCTTAAAACGGAAAGATAGCAAGGTGCGTACATTGGCGCAATCGAATGCCAAGTGGTTGCGAGCGATGACCGTCGAAGTGGGGAGGGAATTTGTATTAGGGCGCACAACGCGAGTCACATCTTTCGCATAATTGTTGGTTGGTTGATTGCCCCAATTCACCTACTCCTATGCATATAGCGCACCAAGCACCGCATTATTCGACAACAATGTAAGCAGAATTCATTGACCTTATTTATATCTATGTATCACAATAAACAAATAAATAAATAAGTAAACGAATGAATGAATATGAAGCAGCGATCACTTCTATTAAAGGCTGAAAGTGAATTAGCTATTTCCAAGTTGGTATCAAGGCGTCGGGTACCAAATACCGTTCTTAAGAAGGCGCTGATAGGCATAGAGTTGGTCCGACATGTTATAAGAAGTTAATAAATGTGTTTAGGCTTGAAAAGCTTAATCAAGAAGGTTAAACAAGAAAGGAAATGATAGCAATCGATATTCAATACAAAACCAGTCGAAAGTGGTCGAGATTTATACGACAAGCGTTTGTTAGCTTATATTTAAGCATATATCCGGTTAGCTGCTAATTACGGACCACAGAAGCACGAATTATCATAAAACCTGCTTCTTTGCCTCTGCTTAACATGGCGACAGATAGAGGTTACAAGTAATGGATGCGTATAACGTTTAGTTTTCTCGTTGCTTATAACCTTTATTAGATTATCAATGGATGTCTATATTCGATCGCATCGATAAGCACCCATCCTCTCCATCTCCATGACTTTCCCATTGCTTACCACATCTCTTTATCACTTACCATACAAATCACCATATTCAAAGTATTTATTGCCAACAACTAAGATAGGATCGTTTCCTGCTCATTTCTCTATAATCTTCACTTAACTGATCTACTTATAACTTATGACTGATACAACGTACTTGATTTCTATAGTTATATATTACATTTACATAAATGAATAAACAAATAAACAAATAAATAAATAAATAAGAGGCCAGAAAACGAAATCAAAAGGAATGTGTAACACGTGAAAAACGATAACCAACCGTGAAACCATGCGACATTGAATGGTGCATTCACATGAAAATATGTGTTGAGCATTTGACTGACATCGCTTACGCATAATGTCTCCTCTTGACAAGTGTCACGTTTCCGCTTGTTTCTGTTTCTGTTTGACGCATAAATAGCTTCATCAACTGCTGGATGAGGCTCAGGCGATGGTTGAAACCACTCACTGAGTGCAGCATCCATGCAATCTATAGAATCTCCGTTGTCCTGAAATTTTTCCTCGTCTATATGAAGGAATATCATTCAATAGTGCTTACGATTGAGCCATAAATCAAAAGGGCAACAACATTCGAGAATTGAAACAAATTAGCGATCAAGATGAGGTGAAATCGAATTAGCGATCAAGACGAGGGCGAAAGATGAGTCAATAAGAGTTCCGACGATAAAAACTCCAACAGGTAAATTTATTGTCATGTACCTTTATGCGGAGATACGTCATGTCATATATGGATGCATCTTTGCATTTGATTTTTTGACTAAGCGTATTTTCCACTTTTCTTTTCGCATCGTCATAAAATAAAGGAAGTGTTTTGAAAAACNATTTTCCACTTTTCTTTTCGCATCGTATCAAATTAAGGGAGTGTTTTGAAAAATTGATTTTTTATTACTATTCAGCACTCGTTAAATATCGTTAAATGAACCAATCGGATTTGACTCGAAAATTTTATCGTATCTGCTAGTGTTAATAAATAATTGATGCAGAACGTAGAAATCAAACATTTGCAAATAAAAAAATATAAAATGCAAAACTTATTGACGGAAATGTGGAACGCAACAAAGCAGCTGAAGCCATCAAGGCTCCAGGATGGTTAGGGGTTAGATTAGCCACGTTTGACGTGTCTATGGCGCTCGTTCGCTGACTGCTATTGCTCTACTCCAGTACAACTGATGCTAAGCAAGCGGTTAAATAGACACTGCAAACCACTAGTAAGTTAACGGCATTTAATTCGCGGGCAGTTTTGTGATGATGGAATCAGATCCGAAAAGGGAATCAAACGCTTTTGCCCAATTATCAAACACTTAACGAAGCAATTTGAAATTAAAAAACAGTTTTTACTCTGTCCCTTGAATAATAACGGATTGCAAAAATTATGCAAAATATTATTATTTAATTATTATATTGTTAATTGCGGAACTAGTGGCGGAATTAACAGCGGAATTAGTAACATAATTAATGGTGGAGTAGCGCGATGAAAAAAAAAATAGCGGAGTTATAAAAAAAGGTGTATGCATTTACAGAACATTCACATTAGGCCGAACATGAAAACAGTGGGATGAGGAGGATGGAGGAATTAGAAATACAGCAAACTGGAGAAATGGTGGAAGAGAATTGTGTAAAAATGATTGGTGTGGAAAACTTTAAAATGAAGCTAATTTATAAAATATAGTCATATTGGCGATCTTATCCTCACGACCCTGTTAACATAGAAGGAAATGCGGATGAAGCAGGATTGGGGGTTGGATGAAGCAGGAACGGGAATTGGATGAACAGGTACGGGAGTTGAGTGGAACAGGAACGGGAATTGGATGAACAGGTACGGGAATTGAGTGGAAGAGGAACGGGAATTGGATGAACAGGTAGGGGAATTGAGTGGAGCAGGAACGGGAATTGGATGAACAGGTACGGGAATTGAGTGGAGCAGGAACGGGAATTGGATGAACAGGTACGGGAATTGAGTGGAGCAGGAACGGGAATTGGATGAACAGGTACGGGAATTGAGTGGAAGAGGAACGGGAATTGGATGAACAGGTACGGGAATTGAGTGGAGCAGGAACGGGAATTGGATGAACAGGTACGGGAATTGAGTGGAACAGGAACGGGAATTGGATGAACAGGTACGGGAATTGAGTGGAAGAGGAACGGGAATTGGATGAACAGGTACGGGAATTGAGTGGAGCAGGAACGGGAATTGGATGAACAGGTACGGGAATTGAGTGGAGCAGGAACGGGAATTGGATGAACAGGTACGGGAATTGAGTGGAGCAGGAACGGGAATTGGATGAACAGGTACGGGAATTGAGTGGAGCAGGAACGGGAATTGGATGAACAGGTACGGGAATTGAGTGGAGCAGGAACGGGAATTGGATGAACAGGTACGGGAATTGAGTGGAGCAGGAACGGGAATTGGATGAACAGGTACGGGAATTGAGTGGAGCAGGAACGGGAATTGGATGAACAGGTACGGGAATTGAGTGGAGCAGGAACGGGAATTGGATGAACAGGTACGGGAATTGAGTGGAACAGGAACGGGAATTGGATGAACAGGTACGGGAATTGAGTGGAACAGGAACGGGAATTGGACGAAGCAAGAACGGGAATTAAGTGAAGCATGGACGGGAATTGGATGAAGCAAGATAGTGCTTCACCAATCAAATAGTCACTATCAACAAGTTTTTAAAGAATAAAAGAGAATACAGCAAAAAAAAGTTGCAGAAGAACGTAAATGAGGTTAGTACGATACCCGTTTTCATACTTGTCTTGCTTCATTTTAGGGGCTGACCGTTTTTATATTTTTGATGCTGATTTTAATGTTCGCATGCTGAGATGATTCACATATTGATGAACTAGCCGATCCTGCAAATTAATTTCAAAAGAGTCACTTTTTTCGTAATCAAGATGTAATACAAAACTAGGTTAGCCATATGAATGCATACTTTCGCCACCATAAAACAACTGTTATTTCTTGCAGAATTAATTCATCAGTTTGAAGGTCAACATAGGAAGTTATCTTTTATTCGTTAAATTTTTTTATTTCCTAGTTTCAATAGCTCTTCACCTGAAACTAGCAGACAGACAGACATATAGACAGACATGAACTTACGCGAAGATACGATGGTGTTGTAATGCGCTTTTCGGATGCAAATTTTTGAGGTACTTAACAGTCATCAGCAAATTGTTGATCTCTTCGTCTCATCTTTTTCTCTCCCGTTCCNCCCCCCCCCCCCCCCCCCCCTCCCCCCCCAATCACGCTTCAACTACATTCGATAAAAAATGCAACAAACATAATCATACCAAAATAAGTGGAGTGGCATTTTGGTAATGGCCACAATGTGGGTAGTGATGTCTAAAGAGGAAAGGGGCAATCGCAAGGTCAAATGCGGATTAGAGTAGTGTGGTCGCGCTGGTACGAATGCATCGACAACGTTTAAAGCACGCGCTCGCATACTCGTGCGATACGCACAAAACATTTGTTATATTCGTTCAAGTAGTCAAAGTTTCATGTGGCTACTCATAGTGTCATCTCGTAAAATAGCTTGAATTCAGCCGAAGATGGATTTCAGTGTTTTTTAATGCTTCCGAATTTAATTAGTTGGAGTATTCTCGGATCTTTACTGGAATACTATTTTGGAGAGTCGTTTAGCGACTACTGCTTATAAGCTGAACCATTCGGAGGATAACCGTGGAAATGGTGATAGTGGGATTCGCCAAGCAATGCTCATTCGGATCCTTCGGTCTTCCAGGAAGAACGATGGAAGGCGCTTCTATTTCTCCTAGATCAGTGCTTGATTTATAACGTTCGTCAAATGAAGAGCAAGGTTTTAACCGACGTATTCATCAAATTCACCTCATTTAAGCAAAAACATCGATAAATCTTTTGCAGACGTTAAAATCTCCGAAACACTCTTTGATCTGGTTGGCATAATTTATATGGTTTAGTACCCTAACTTAGCCCTAATTACAGAAAAAAAAACGGAATCAACCTAATACAATCATCCAATTTCCTCCTAGCATTGTATAGGCTCATTTGTCCACCCGTATTATACTTATAGCGTACGGCATCAAACGAGAGCCCCGGAAAAGAAGCATCGAGCCCGCACCAGCAAAATCCCAATCGTTTGGAGTTAAAACTGTTAAGACCTTCTGGTGAAGTCTGTACATCATAGTTTTTTTATATTTTCCGCATTTAATTATAACTTCAGTCATATCCAAGACGATAGAAATGGATGACAACGGAGGAAATAACGTTAAAAGATCTGTATGAGAAATATCACCCGTTCGGTTCCGCTAATTTCTATAACTTCAATCAAAATCATTAATTTGTGTAAAAATTTTGCCTTTTTTGTTCAAAAAGTGGTCTCAATGCTATCGGAATAAGGTGACATTGAACTGTATCCAAATCATATTCCAAAGTTTTTTTAGTCGTCCTTTAAGAAGCGTTCTATCTATTGCCAGAGAATTTTCATATGCACTTCCTTTCATTGTACGTTTTCAGCAAGCCTATAGATTGATGGATACCCGTTTGTTTTTGTTCCGTTCCCTTATTCTATACTCACATAAGCAACGGAAAGATTTTAGCTGAAATTTTGAACTGAAAGTGGAATAGTGAGCATATATTGCTAGGATTATATTATTCGATGTATTATGATGTCGGAAGAAAGAATTTGCGAAAGGCTACCCCATGCTGTTTTCAACACGGAAATCATGAATCGCCGCCGGCTGCGTCCTTCATTTTCGGCTGCGACCTTGAAAATAGCACCCTCCCGCTCACACTTTAAACTATACAACATCAATAGGATAACGCAAAAAGCTTTTTGCGCTTATTCAGTGATATCGAATAATCGAATATAGTGACTGTTAAATCGCTATACAAATATTAGTTTTTATTCTCATTTAGCACTCAACCAAATTGAGTGAACTATCTCTTCAGGCGCATCTCGGAAGAAAAACCACAGGTAGGAAAGCACGCCAGGAGGATTGTTCAACGGCCGTTTTTTGCACTTGCACTAATTAGATTCATCAATCATATGGAACTTTTAAACCCGAAATATTCAGCTAATGAAAGAAAGCTGCAATAGAATAGACCCCACTCCATGACTCAAAGCAAAATTTTCGCCGTCGAAAAGCAGGTTATGTGTGCTCATTTTGTATGTCTTTTTGTCTATGAATGTCGGAGGCGAATCATTGGTAGGACGGTAAGATAATTAATTCACAATAGTTTACTCAACATATTCATGCAAAATCATCAGTCAGGCTCACTATATTGTATTGTCTGAATCATACACAGCCGTCTTTTCCTCGCCATTGAATGAGGGGGGAGGTGAGGGGCGGGGGAGGTGAAGAGTCGCTTATTCCTAGACTTTGAACCAATGAAACCACAGTGAGATGAAGGACACATATCGTAAAGAAATGAAAATTTTCCCGACGAACATGAGAAAGGGTCGCCCTCATGGATGCGAAAAAAAAAAACCGAAAAAAGCCAAAATTTTTGGCACATTTCGCAAGGATCTTAGCCGGCCACCTAAATCCGCCAACTGTTTTTCACGGACATAGGATCATATCTAGCAATTTGATCACTCAAAATTTAATTTATGAGTGTCGAAAGTGATTTCTGTCAATTACTGAGCAATAAATTTCGGCCAAAAAAATAATACGCCAAATTCTAGCCAAAAACAATTGTGAATTTCCCCGAAATTCGGGGAAAAATATAGACGTGAAAAGTGCATTCATGCAGGAGAACACGAAAAAAAATCTGGATTTTAAGAAATCTTATGCATAGCGACATATCTATATTCATATATAATCAAGAGAAGGTCAAATATACACAAGGACACCCAAAGAAAGCGACCATTCGAGACAACTAACACGAATTCTCTTCGAGCACTAAAATACGAGACGTTGGTGACCTTGCACAAATATTCACAACGAAAATAATATCCAAGTTTTAACACGTGAAGCTCTCTATAACTATGAAACGACAGCAAGCAATATACTGTACCACCTCGGAAAACTCCGAGGGGTTATGTTTCCTGCAATTTATATTATATTAACAATTTGAGGTTATATAGTGAGGAGCATTTTTTTTTCGAGTGAATTTCCTCAAGATCTGTATAAGGTAATAAATTCGAATAAGACTTCAAAGAGAAGATTCTATATCGATAAAACAAGAGCACTTCAATAATGGTGGTCTCTGTTTAAAGGAAAAAAGAGATGATGACCAAAATGACAGCATTTGATGCCTCTACTTTCTGAGGCGCTTCTATGCCCTTGAGATGGGGACGCTACAATCCCGCCACTAAAGCTTTTTTGAAGAAACGTTCGAAAAATGTTGAACCTTTACAATTAGTGGGGTGGCTTAATGGGCAAATCGTTTTCACCGACAGTTAAAACATTTTCGATTTGCGCCTCATTAAACAACGGCTAATCATTTGAACGTATCTCCATTTATATTGGACCCCCGGAGGTCGTCCATTCCATCTGTACGGCTCAGTGACGATGAAATTCTGTGGAAATCGGTTCCTACATGTTGCCCCTTAACAAAGGAACCATTCGCTTCTGAAACGAAAACACATCTTTATAAATATTTGATTGATAGGGTAGCTATACGTTGAGATTGGTTTCTATTAAAATGATTGTAATAAACAATAACCAAATCCTGAAATTAAAGCAATACTCATATCCGCATTGAACACTAGAAGCTGTAATATATGTAAATTGAAGATCTCTTTGAATAAGCAATAATACCTTAAACATTATTAACTCGAACTTCAGACAAAGAAAGAAATGGCAAATATGAGAGAGGTGTTTGACGAATGACGAGATACGACGATCGCACTGATCTTGACATGAGGCAATATGGCAACCTCACAATGAGATTGTATCAACATCAGCAAATCGACCGACCATAAATCTCTACCTCGCCCGTTTATTATTCGCTCTCTTCACGATACTCAACAGCATTCTGCATTGCATCAAAAATTATTGGATTACGAGCTGTTTTAAGTTAATAGGATAGGACGGGGTCTAGATCACACTAAAAGTAGGAGATAAACTTGGAAAAGATGAATTTACCCCCCCCCCCCCCTATTTAAACCCTCCCTCTCCATCGCTACAAGTCCTCACGACCTCCTCTCTCGATACAACACTACTCGCCGAATCTTCGATCGCCATCGCAACAGGTAGTGTACGCATAGAGCCTGACGAACTTGGTAAAATGAAAATGCTGAAGACAAACAATAATCAGTTTCTCACATAAGGGGATATGCAACATTCAGGATGGACTATAGAAGAAGGGCACCAGGGACGCTAATATAAGGCTATTTTGCATTTGTCACAAGAGACGATAGCAGCGATAAATCAGGAAGCAATGAAAAACGATACGCTCGACAAATTCAAGTTTTGAAATAGTTTTCCTTCAATTCCACAAATGATAACTAAGGAGTCCGCAATAAACATATTAAAGCCTTTTAAGCCCGGCTTCGACTGAGATGATTTCATATTTTTGTTCTTTTGGTGACCAATGAAAACGCTTGTCCGCATATGGCGACGAACTCGCGACCTCTCGCTTGCGGGACGATTGCTCTAGCGCGAGCTAACATGGACATTTCCAGCTTTCATCTTTAAGGAATCGAAACTTTGAATGGCAGTTGTTAGCTCATCAAGTGGCAAGTTGATAAGCTGATATGGGTGACCTTTTATATATACCCATCTATTTCGGGCACTTACGATTACCTAACTTCAGCCCTTTTCGGTGCGTTTTTAGGTTATCAATGAACGAGATAGTGACTCATAAGGCAAGATTTCTATATATGCGGAGCCGTTTTCAATGGTAATTTCTTAGAGGTTTTCATCACGCCGGTGCAACATAGAAACTGAAAATAAGTAAAACTGAGTTGTAAAATCTCGAAATAATTATGTTCAATGACTATGCCTATTGAATTACATACTTGCATACAGCTTCGTAGAAGATGATGGAAAATGCTTTCGGCAAAAAGGCATAAAAATGGACAAACACTCGAAATAATAGATGGCGACTATAACTTACTTCTCATCATAAACGCTTAGAAAATGCGTAAAAATCTACTTGGAGTTGGGAAAAAATTTGAACGCCGTTATTGCCTACCCATATTTCGTTTCCCGATTATACTGTGGTACCCAAAACCCTCATTTACACCTCCCCACATCTGGTAAAAATATTGCCAAAGTATAATGAAACCGACTTCCTAAGAAGAGACTATGCTCACCGTCTCATAGAACTTAAACCTTCATAACTCTAAAACCACAAGCGCGATAATAAACCAACATCTGAAAAAAAAAGCAACAGAAGACATCAAGGCCATACAGCATTACCAATCGAAACGATACAAATTGCACCAATAGCGAGTAATGCAAGAAAGAGTGTAATGCGGAAACAACGTCAAAGAGCACATTGATTGTTTCTCTCTCAGTGATCCTATCAATAAATAAACTATGTTATTATGCAATGGCAGCGCTGATATAACTGTACTTGAGGATGCTATGAATATTGCAACAGAAGTGCCTTTTGTAGGATCCCTTGCGCAAGGCAACTAAGATGGATGGGAGATGCACGTCATGGTCTGGTTAGCCAGCGGGTGACGCGCCATCCTTAGGCTACAATCGCATGAAAAATCGGGCGAAATATCGTTGCGGAGCTGTCTACTGAAGCAAGGACAGCACATTGATCACCGACTTCTAATGTATCTAACGTGAGGTAAGGTATCTAAAGAAAATAATTTCCGGTCAACTGACTAATAAATTAATAAATACTATTCCACCAAGAACCTATATGAGCAATGTTTTTTTTCACGGTAAAAAAAGCCTGCAATGGTTCTAGAGTTCGGCAAAATTTCGATATGACACAATAATCGGGCAAAGTATAAGTAACAGTTGAATTTTTATGCCTGTCGTGTTATATTTTAACAATCAGAAATAAATATTCATACTTTGTATCAGCTACAATTTCGCTTATTTAGTATTGACCCCCTAACGGGTACGTTAGGTACAAATATGAAGGTATACGATGACAATCGACTGATCAATGGCAATTTCGTGAAGCAAATTACTGAATGATCCAATAATGATAAACATGAAAATTGTTAATAATTGCAACCGGATATCACCGATACGTGTTTGCGATGTTGAAACGTCACTCAATCCGATCATATTGTATTGTTGCTGTGAAAGTATTATCTCGCATTATTCCTTCCGAACTGCTCTCCCTCAATGATGATGTATGCACTCTCTGCACCGCATACTTCATAGAAATTAAAGCGTTATACTTATGCGGCAAATATTTGTGGGCAATATCAATAACCTTCGCTAAAAGAAACGTTAGACAAGCACGAAAAGCAGCTGGATATCAAGCGATCGTTATGGAAGGATATCATGCGAAATGTGGTCTATTGAATCAAGCATGCTTATTATCGACTTCTTAGATTCAAAGGTCAACATGAGTGAGCCTGATATATCATTATAATCAAATATTCATGACACAAGCCGGCTATATAAACTGCGANATCATTATAATCAAATATTCATGACATAAGCCGGCTATATATAAACTGCGATGACTGTTTCGACAATTGTTGACTGCTGAATCAATGAGCGTCCAACGCTTCGATAGAGATTAGCAGCCTCTGTGGACAACATAAGTCCGCTGGATGGCGATTAAGAACAACGGAACAACCATCCTAGCCTACCGCCTTATCTCGTCGCCGACGTTGGCAATCTGTACCGAGACTTCGGCGGCTTAGTTGACTTGCGATTAAATATTTGATTGTGTGGATATGATATGATGCTGCCATGAGTCCAAGCATCATCGAGATAGCAATATCTACAATTATAAATGCTCTATGAAGATATACTTCACGTAACTATTGTGTATGACTGGAAGTTATGAATTTTCATGATTTGAAAGGGAAAAACTCTTTGCGAAAAGAGCGAAAAAATTATTTACTGGAAATAAAAAAGATAACATCGGTACAAAATATAAATGAGAAATGAGACGCCTATATCATACCACCATATTTATTCGAGTAATAGATCACATAATTATTATTTCTATTGTTTTGCCTAAAATAAGCTTTCAGTGTCAATTAGCAGAAGCAAAGAGGGAACCATAACTTCTAAGCAGAAAGGGGAGGGGGGTCATAACTTCCAAGCAGATGTGAGGGAGATCGCAATTTCCAAACGGATGCAAAGAGTGGATATAGCCCCCCATCCTGATGTTTCGAATTGCTTGGGAAAGAAGGTATGAACCCTTTCAGAATAAAGAGAACTTTAATCCGAGTGAATAACCTACCAATTAAATAACCCTCCCCTATACCGCTTTAAACGTGAGTAAAGACGCGACATCAGTTGATTCCACTTGATATAGGGGTTCCGGTTAACGCTTTTTAAATTCTGGGACTTGAGTCACCCTAGCCTATTCAACCTTCCTCTTTCTTAGCTCCGCCCTCTCCTATTTTATCTTTCTCGGTGGTATTGTCCCCTAAACGGCGCTTAAACATCGGAACAATAAAAGAATAGAACGAGATAAAAAATAATAACGATGGAATGAAGTGTACAAAATCGCAAAAGGAATGAAATAAAAACAAACAATAAACACATTCAGCAATTATTATTTCAAACTACCCACAGAAGTATCATTCAATGCCCAGAACTTAACGAAAACGCTTCATAGCTACCGAGCGAAAAAAAAATACGAAGAACAAGCTTTAATAAGCTTGCTTTCAAACACTGGGAAGCAAAAACAACTCTCCGATGAACTAATAGCCTTATTTTTCCAAAAATTTGAACAAATTATTCGTGACCTAGGCTCTCATACATCTCTAAATCCTGGGAAATCTTCGACCCATGGCTTTTTATCCCAAGTTATACGACGCTGATGGAAAATACAAAAGAAGATAGAAGACAGAAATGAAGGTAACTTCTACAACATCACTGAGATCCACTTGTATAGTAAGATTTAGAAAATCTGGATCACCTCAGTCATTCTAGATCAATGATTCAGGATGAATCGCCAATGCGAGTGAATGGGTTCCCAAATGAGAAAGTTGGATCATCTCAGTCAAATGTCACAGACATCATAACGTTTGCGACTCCTCGAAGACAATGAACGATTTTTCACTCTTTTAACTCGTGTGCCTTTTCAAATTAGGATTTGCAATCGTGGCGGAGTGACTGAATGGATCAACAAATAAATAAATAAATACATAAATATTTATATACATCAATGTGATTCAACATCAATATTTACTTATAATGCACTTAACAGCACCATCGACAGATGAACGATTCGAGAATGCACCTTCCCTCACCCNGACCAATCGTACGTTCACTGTCTCCTAAACAAAAGAATGTCGAAATAGCACTAAAAGAAGCAAAACTTCAGCATTAGGAAAACAGGTTATCATCTTCGTAGTTGATTAACGCCCTGCTGTCAACCTGCGGTCGAGCCTTCAATGCAGAACTCTCCGCATCCTCTCCTGTTGCTTTGCAACCCGCCATTACTGCAATAGTCTGCGCATTTCCCATAAATTCAACAACGAATGTCTTCAAAAGGTTCCAAAATGCTTAAAATAAANATACGAAGAACAAGCTTTAATAAGCTTGCTTTCAAACACTGGGAAGCAAAAACAACTCTCCGATGAACTAATAGCCTTATTTTTCCAAAAATTTGAACAAATTATTCGTGACCTAGGCTCTCATACATCTCTAAATCCTGGGAAATCTTCGACCCATGGCTTTTTATCCCAAGTTATACGACGCTGATGGAAAATACAAAAGAAGATAGAAGACAGAAATGAAGGTAACTTCTACAACATCACTGAGATCCACTTGTATAGTAAGATTTAGAAAATCTGGATCACCTCAGTCATTCTAGATCAATGATCCAGGATGAATCGCCAATGCGAGTGAATGGGTTCCCAAATGAGAAAGTTGGATCATCTCAGTCAAATGTCACAGACATCATAACGTTTGCGACTCCTCGAAGACAATGAACGATTTTTCACTCTTTTAACTCGTGTGCCTTTTCAAATTAGGATTTGCAATCGTGGCGGAGTGACTGAATGGATCAACAAATAAATAAATAAATACATAAATATTTATATACATCAATGTGATTCAACATCAATATTTACTTATAATGCACTTAACAGCACCATCGACAGATGAACGATTCGAGAATGCACCTTCCCTCACCCGCCTCCCCCTCCTCCCTTCAATACTGCTGTAAAATTTTCTTGGGAATTTGGAAACCTGTAAATTCCCTCTTGAGTAAGATATATAATTTCACAA
>JAARMF010000446.1:14174-28920 GCA_022844705.1 Toxascaris leonina | reverse complement strand
TTTTTTTTTTGAGATTTCACCCTATTGAATGGAGCAACTCCGTTGTCGAGTCCACCGCATTCCAACAGCAGCATAATTGAATGAGACACCTTGGTGATACTTCTTGTTCACTTCTTCATGAAGACTGTTGAAATGTTTTCTCCAATCATTAACGGGAGAAAAATTTTGATGCTGATTTTGAAGCTGCAGTTTATTTCACCAGTGTTTCCCTAGAAGTATTCTTCACCGGATGTGCGCATCAAACATTGATACTTTCCCACCGGAAAATGCAGAAAATTCGGTTTTCTTCACCGGGAAATGCGGAAAATTCGCTTCCCCACTTTGCTCAGAAGCTCTGATTATGCTAGCTAGCACTAAAAACCTAAAAAAGATAGATGAATTACATAACGATCCCGATCGAACAACAAATCGCTACACTCGGTATTGGAACGTTTCCATTTCTAAAACATTCGCATTACCACTTTTTTTTGCAACATGGCACTATTTCGTTTGCAGTTTTTTGCAATTAAACTACCTTTGCATTGCTTGAATTGGTTTAATTATTCAACACACCGAATACGAACCACTGATAGCACTAGTACTCACCTCTAGCAACATGGAAATTCACATTTCCCATAACTTGCCGCTTGCAGCCATTATCTTGCTTTTCATTTACAACTGGAATCAGACTCCATCTAATCTCGGCCAAAGTATGAAGCAGCTTGCAAATCCACTATTCCAAGAACTTACAGGTGCAAGAACAGTAGGTATATGCGGCATCTCATGCTTCAGTGCTGTCGTCAAATCCCTGATATCAATGGTGCCATCGTTGTCCATATCCAACCGTTCGTACAACTCTCGTAAACGCATCTCTTTCTCTGGGGAAACGCCATGCAGATTTGCATGTGTCGCTATCGCAGTCTCCTTCAAATGAAATAAGCATTCAGATGCATAATCTGTACGAACAAATTATTATTTTTTCATTCTTTTCTTGCCTTTTTTTTCGGACAATTAAGCAAAGTCAAAACAAATATACCTGAGATAACCTGATATTAAGCTCTCAAGTTGCAGATACCTGAGATGACCTGATATTGATCAGGTTAACCTGATATTGAACGCTCAAATTGCGGGTACTTGAGACAACCTGCTATTAATCAGACTAGTCTGGCATCAAACCCTCAAATTAATTTCAGCAATAAAAATTGAATGGAACGAGAACAAAAAATGTGACTATTGCACAATCCAAGAGCAAAACAAACAAACCTTGCGAACTGAGCCCTGGATGAGTGGGGCAGAACTTTTGGTCGAAGACTTCAGCAACGGGGTGACATGTTTTATATGAGCACCCACCTCGGGCCTATCGACCGGCTCCTCTGAAACATCTTGCTCAGCAAACCGTTATGTAATACGCTTGGCCAAACCGCTTTGGTTTAGCCCTCTTTAGCTACGCAGTAACGCTTCATTTGAGGGGGTGGGGGGAAGGGGAATACAAGAGCTGGTGCTAGCACATACGACCGCAATAGGTTCCTCTATTCCAAAATAACGGCAGTACATAACAGTTCGGTATGCGCAGCTATGATACGTGACACTATTTAAATCACCTGCATTATGAAAGGTCACAAGGTCAAGAGCAGAATAAAATCATGGTCTACTGCGACAGCATCCAGTCTAAACCCCCGAAAGTACCAATTCTTCCGTATTTAAATTAATGTCGTCGATAGAACTTCATCACCTTTATGGGCGATATATCAAAGAACTACAGTACTGACGAAAATATAAACCCATAACCAAAGAAAAATAGGTGCGAAACACAAACCAATAGGAAAAAGCTTCATGCCCGTAACCGAGTGTCTTTCTGAGGTGCTCGGCGCTGCGTTCGCCTTATCTTCAGAGACGATAGTAGTAGCGTCGACGCCCCCCTTTTGGGTGCTACTCGGAACCTTCGGTACCGTATCATAAGGCCCTTCGCGCCGTTGCCGCGAATTAGGTGTTGCATGATGATATACCGACATTCCAATGTCGGCACCCGTCCTCTAAAAGAAAGCAAAATTTCACGGTTGTTCCCGCATGGTCCAAAAAAAAGAAAAATGCGATGACAATAAATTTTGCTTATTTTTAAAAATAGCCCAAACGAATCACAAAACATCATTGTTATGAATAAGAGAAGAGAAACACGAACTGAAAGATATGGGAAAGAGGTGATTATGCTACACAAGCAATCAAACAACAGATTCGTAGAAATTCATGAATTTAGCGAGCAGCACGGGGAATAAGCATTATGTTCCTATAATAACTCACCCATGCAATAGTTTATGAGAATCCGATTTAAATTCTTTTTTTCATATATAGACAGAAGCTTTTGTATCCATCGCCATAAATGATGCCATATCAATCTTTGCTCAGACGTTAGATCTTTGTGCTTGTTTGTGGACGAACGGTACTGGGTGGGAGGAAGGGAGGGGGGTGACGTGGAGGAAAGTGCGAGGAGGATAAAGGTGTCTACTTCGTGGCAACTTAATATTTTCCAGAATTTGGTATTAGTGGATCAGAATCTGGAGGGCCGCAACTGACCAAGCAAACTAATACGATCTATTTCTGCGAAAACATCATGTGCATCAGCGCAAGAGAAAAGATTGTGAGCTGGTGAAGACCGACGAACCAGCATTGAAACCATAACAGCCGGTAAGGATGATTAGTCATATTGCATCGCAGTCCGGTCACTGAGACATGTCACATCAGGCTAAACCTGGGTTAACATGAGCGAATCGAGCTCAATGGGAAAAGATAGCCTCAAACTGTGACGGGTAGCAATGATTGGATCATTAAACCACTCCTTTGCAAGCTGTTATTTTATAATTCAATTTGTAGAAGCGTTATACGATGTTCCGCACCCTTTCAATCTGCTTACATGATTGCAGCCAAAGTTTGCCCTAACGTGTCAGTCACTTATGTGTAACTCCCGCATAATAATATTTCTATAAGAACCAAAAATAAGCACAACAATAACGATCTGCAATCACCTACTTGCCTATTTAGGAAACCTATAAAAAAGCTGCACTGTCTGAATCAGTGAATGGCCTACTAATAACAACTATAGTTTGGGTAAAATCCATCCGCCTCCTCATCATACCGGATGGGCAACACACGTCAATCAATGACCTTCGTCTAACAGCGGTCCTAGTCTCCGGTGGCAAACGGAGCGACGCACACCGACTAGAGCGCTTTTTCGCATCAGATTCAGTGTATCGTGGCGTAAACTTTGACCCCGAAGGAATTCAGCAGCTGGCGAGGGAATGATGGTACTAACAACAACTATCGGTTGCATGCTTCACCGCTTTAATCGCAAGTTCCAATACAGCATTTCCACCTTCTCTAGCCGAAAGAGCGCAAGCTCCAACACAGCACTTCCATTTTGAGTTTGTTGAGGTCGTAGCCGCCCGGAAGGTTCCCAAGTACTTTGTGGCTTTTTAAATTAAGGATATAATGAACTCATCACAGCAGCAGGCGTATTGAATTCCTACAATTTAAACAGGAATGAGCACATGTTACTTTATATAGCAGCAAATGAGCAATGAGGTCATCAAAAAACTACGTCTTGTGCGATACAACTAAAGTCAGTCCAATATTGTCATCGGTTACTACAGCAGGTACATCAGTATTACCTTTGACCCCTAAACTACGCGCTAAATAAAGGGCGCCGAAATAATGCAAGCATTTTTATTAAGGCATAACAATGGTAGGCGAACACCACTTGATTGCAGCATAAGCTCCTCCTCCTCGTTTGACACCCCTCGTTTTCCTTTCCCTCCCTCTTCCTTCTTATCCTCCGAAGAAACCTGTCTTTGATGCACGTCGATTTAGAAAAACTGTTTGGCACGCATGTCCCATTTTCCAGGACTTTGGTATCTTCAGCAAAAGGACTTATGGTATTCATGTTGTGTGACCTTATTGACACAGGTTTAATAATATATTTCGAGCCCATAAAGACAGTAGATCCCTTATAGGTTCCAACACAATTTGGCGTGGGGGTAGATGGCTATAAGACATCACTTCGAAATGAATGAATAGTATAATTAACCTCAGTGGCGAAATAAACCCACAATGGCGGGATGCTATCCTCAACGATGACAGCGCAACAAACTGACAAAGTCACTGCGATAGATGTTTTGTTTGATCCTATAATTTACTAATACACTGAGTACACCCCACTTTTTTCTTGCCTTTCATTTTTGTTGCAGGTTTCTGACCACTGGAAAAACGGAAAAAAAACGCAAACTGGACTAAGTCCAGACTTCAGCCTTGAGAATTCGAGTCCAGTAAGAGACATTTGAGAATCGGCTGTCAAAGTTTTCATAGAGTCCCCTCAAAATTAACTGGTGTGCTTNGCGAACACCACTTGATTGCAGCATAAGCTCCTCCTCCTCGTTTGACACCCCTCGTTTTCCTTTCCCTCCCTCTTCCTTCTTATCCTCCGAAGAAACCTGTCTTTGATGCACGTCGATTTAGAAAAACTGTTTGGCACGCATGTCCCATTTTCCAGGACTTTGGTATCTTCAGCAAAAGGACTTATGGTATTCATGTTGTGTGACCTTATTGACACAGGTTTAATAATATATTTCGAGCCCATAAAGACAGTAGATCCCTTATAGGTTCCAACACAATTTGGCGTGGGGGTAGATGGCTATAAGACATCACTTCGAAATGAATGAATAGTATAATTAACCTCAGTGGCGAAATAAACCCACAATGGCGGGATGCTATCCTCAACGATGACAGCGCAACAAACTGACAAAGTCACTGCGATAGATGTTTTGTTTGATCCTATAATTTACTAATACACTGAGTACACCCCACTTTTTTCTTGCCTTTCATTTTTGTTGCAGGTTTCTGACCACTGGAAAAACGGAAAAAAAACGCAAACTGGACTAAGTCCAGACTTCAGCCTTGAGAATTCGAGTCCAGTAAGAGACATTTGAGAATCGGCTGTCAAAGTTTTCATAGAGTCCCCTCAAAATTAACTGGTGTGCTTATAAATAGGTAAATAAATAAACAAACATACGTATACACGTATATGTATATATACACATATACATATATATATATATATATATATATATATGTACGTAGAACGGGAAAAAACGACAAGCGAAGTGAGGATGACTTTTACAGAAATAATCGAAGCTATAGCAAATTGCCATCTGTCAGATACCCGATATGGCAACAAACTATCGGAAATTTGCGAGCAAATATCCGACCACTTTGTGGCAGTATGTCTACCTAGGCAACACATTCCATCCCACCTACAACTCCACATGTGATATAGCTTGCATTACTTTTCATTCTGAATTCAACATCAGATATGATCAAATTCTGTCATTAAAATGGTTGGGAATGAACCAAAAAGGTTTTACTTCCACCAAACATTTTCAACCGTTTATCACATCACGCTACCCTAAACAGCGTTCCAACGTCTACGGTTCAACTTTTTGATCGTCCGACTTAGCTAGCGTATTCGTACCTTGTAGTTACAAACCGCAAATAGTTCATCTGATTAACGAAGAAAGTTCTTGTTAAGAGAGAAGTTGGATTTCAAACTATGGTAAGTGACACTCGATGATCGAGAGTTTTGAAGGAGGAAGTTGGAGGAAAAGCTTTCAATGACTATTGCATCCGATAAATAGTAGTTTATAATGTTGAGAAGTGGTCGTGTAGCAAGAGATTTACTGAATTATCCAGAAATGAACTCTCTTTATGGAAGTTGTGGGAAATAAGGGCGAAAATATGGAATCTTTGGGAGTCAAACAACCACAAATCAGCCATGATTTCGTTGAAACGTGTACGACAGACTACTCCCATTTGGTGACTTAATGAGACTATGCTAAGATTGTATTATATGCTGATTATTTTCCACTATTGTTGACTGAGTCTGCTTTCTTTGCTTCTCTCCCTCTCTCCCCTCCTCCTTATTCCCCCCCCCCTCCCCATCCCCCACCCCATCTCTTTCTTTCCTCTTCCCTCCTCTTTACCTCTCCTCCTCCCTTTTTTCCTCTCTCTCCTTTTCTCTTTCCCTCCCCCTTCCTTTTTCTCTCCCTCCTCCTCTCTTTCTCCCTCTCCTTCCTCTCTCCCCTCCCATCCTTTCTTCCCTCCCGCTCTCCCCTTCTCCCTTCCTCTTCCTTCTCCTCTCCATCTCTCTCTTTCTACCTCTTTCCTCCTAACTGCACTAGTTAAGCTGAAGTTGGCAATGAACTAAATTGACCATAACACAGCAACTCTGGTTGTAGCAACCAGCGACGGGTCTTCTACCAACAGTCCAAAAATCATTTCCTTCCGTTAAATGGTGTCGTCGACTGTTTGCTGGAGCAGGTAAAAATATTTCTGTGTAAACGAATTTTCAAGGAGAGATTGGAGACAATAACTCCTGAGTCCGGAGCACATCCAGTTTCTGCTGATATGCCACATTGGAAGTGTCTTGGGTTCTTTTGTAGCTCCTCATGTATGGTAATGTTTGCGATAACATCCACAGAAGTGCTAAAGATCTTTGCTAATGACCTCAAAATTGATCTACTATTGCGCTATTCTGCCGACGATTTCCACATTTGGCAAAGTGACCTTAATGCATTTGCTCGTTTTGAATTTTCTACCGTTGTTTGTCGTAATAGAGATCCGAACGGACTCTTTGACTCCGTCTTGCTGAGCACCGCCAATCAACAAACACTCTCGTCAGAAGGATAGCACTGCAGCCAACCCCGATTCGCTTCTTGAGCGCAACAACGATGGATTGTGCCGTCTGCATGCGGTGGTCAGGAGACCAGTTTAGGTTTTCACCTTCACGCGAGCTTACAACTTCACGTAAGCGGAATTGGAAGCGATATGAAGAGGCATTTAATTCGTAATGAATGATTTGATGATTAAAATAAAGACCTTGATGGATTTGGCAGTTGGTCAAAGTTATGGCAGTTAAATATTTCCCCAGGGGAAATGTCGCTTCCATATTAATTTTCGGCGCAAGTGTCCCCTCGAATTGGGAAACGAGATTCTTTCTAGTGGAGGTGATAGCCGTGAGGTTGATTGCTGGACCAAGCGTGAACTCTTATTCGTTGTTGCAATTTCCCATTGTTGCGATGCAAATGTATTCAGCATTCATTCCCCTTTCAAAGCATTCTGCTAGTCGATTTTGCAATACTGCACTCTCTGTATGATAATCTCATTATTTGATTCCCAATGTCACGTTGTTAGCAATGTCCAGAAGTGCTTTACCTCATATTACCTTACTTCAGATACCGCATAAGCGNTACCTTACTTCAGATGCCGCATAAGCGGATAATCAGCGTGCTATCCTTGCTTCAGTAGACAACTCGTGATTCTTCGCTCAGTTGTAGCCTATGGAATGCACCGCATCCGTTGGCTAGGTGGACCATGACGTGTGACTTCCGCTATCTGGATTACTTGGCCCAAATGATTCAACGAATGGCCGAGAGATGGGCAACACCACCGATCACAATGCTCAAGTCACCTGCGTTGCCTCTTGCAAAGCTCACTGTGGTCTTTCCTAGCTAAACGACAGTGTCAAGTTAAGAATCTTTGCGTGATAGAGTATCGCAGACTCGAGCTCAGTGGTTATCCACCTCCTCCCCTCCTTGTCCCTCCATCCCCCTCCTCTCTCTCGTTATCTCTCCACTCCTTGTCCTCGTTTACGCTTACATACGTTTTAATGTCTTTCCACTTGAGATGTTGAACTCGTTGACCCTTGATGGTCATTTCCTATATCGCTGAAGACTGTCACTCTTTCAAGAACGACGTTCCAAACTGGAGGCATGCAGACCTAAACACCCGAAATTGGCGAAGTCAAATCTAGCCTCTACAGTGATTGTCGATAGTCCTGAAGCCCGAACCGAATTACTTTGATGCAGAGTTTTGGGACTAAACGTGACGTTGAACTCCACTTTGAAAGATTTCAATCATTGCGAGCGGCCATTACATTCACCATATCGGTCGTATGATATTGTTGAGTTATGTTGTTTGATTACACAAATTCGTAACCTCTAAAGATCATTCAAAGCGTATCCGCATGAAGTTCGACACATATTTCCCATATGACAAAACAATTTTCTTCTTTTCACATATTTTACTCATAAATTTCTTTGATTGTTCAAAAACCAAATATCCTAAGGATGGATATACAACGAAGACAGTCGAATAATCTTGAGGGCTCGTCAAATTCAATTGCGGAATAGAATCTTTTCAATTCATTTAAAATCGACTAAAAAAGTTTGATGTCAAGAAAAATTTATCACAACAAAAAGCCGCCAAAAAAATGGACTAATTTCGAGAAAAAAAAAACCGATTGTAAACCGAAATCCGATTCGAAACCGAAAGAAATCGAAGAACCCGGCAATTGCCGGTGATAAACCGGGTAAGAGAAGAACCAAAAACGCATGATTGCTTTTTTTTTCCGAAAGAATCCTTCATTACTAATGATTAGCAAATAAGTGTATTTCAAAAATAAAACTGAAATTAAAATTGAGTAGAAATGTGAATGAACAAAACTTTATAATTCCCCAACAACCGATCGAGACAAATCGATTAATAGATTAAACACAACTTCCGATACCAATAAAGCTCCGTCAATCACCTAAAATATTTTAAATTTTCGGTCATCGACTAGCCATATCGCAGATCTCCTGACTAGTACCGAAGTCGAACTTATGGCGAGGAGATGTCGTAGCGCTGGACGATACAATACCGCTCGAGTGGAAGATAAATTCGGCGCTAAAATGAGGGGAGAACTGATAGCGGACCTATTCGGAAAAATAACTCATTTTCAGAACTCTCGAACAAATTGACTGGTTANATAACTCATTTTCAGAACTCTCGAACAAATTGATTGGGTAATAAAAAATAGGTGGTAATTAAATTAAAATAGAGATTATATAGGTGGAAATTAAATTAAAAGATTTTTCTGGGAACATACAAATATTTAATACATTGATTAAAATTCACTTAATATGGATTTATATTATTGGAAGATCACATGAACAGGTTGTGGTGAATATGATGGATATGGCTGATACATAATAAACTAACTACCACATCAAGAGTTAGTACAAGTCTTGTAGTGATAGATCATGAAGCAATAATAATGTTTAGGTGATGCACCAGTGATATAAATCTGCGAATAAAAATTCGCTTTTCTCAAAGCCGATCGGATCCGATGTCACTAGATTCGAAAATTGTGAACTGTTTCCTGCGATCTGTCTCAAATATGAATGCCTCAAACATTGTCGAGTGAAAATCACTCATACTATAGTACAGAAAAACTTCCTCCGAACCGGAAGAATTTTCCCCTTCCGGTGCGGCTTCGCTAAGGAAATTCCGAATGTTCGATTCGCAACAAAATCTAACCCTTCACAAAAAGATTCTATGAATGCTGTACGAATACAATAGTAAATTTTCGTAAAAAAACGTTGGAACAATACTTCTCTTCCCCCCTCCTCCCCCCGTTGTTTGCAAGGTGCAAGTGGTTGGAGCTCCAATTTTTTGGTAGGATTTAGGCGCTCGTTGTTGTTAATTCGTGTAAAAAGTGAACGCGACTGTTTTCGATAATCCATGAAAAAACAATTGATCGACGAAAAAGTGATCGATGGAAAAAATGATATTCGAATGAATATTTTCCCGTCTCTATCTTATTTTCGCAAAAGCATTCTTTAAAGCGTTTAATTCTAACAAAAACTTCAACGATCCACAAAAAAGTCATCACTTTTTCCACGGGTATTTGCACAATTCTCATAAATTTCTCTATAAAATCCGAAATCGATCGGGATCGATATAATCTGCTCTCAGCAAGATATGAGAAAGGGAACTCGCAAAAACACTGAAAACAAACATATGTCAATGACATCAATAATTGAATCACCGATACATATACCAAAGAAAACACTTTACACTTCAAACAATATTTACGTTTGATGTTCATCAGATACCCTCCACAGGGATGGAAGGCGAAACAATGCGAACAAAGTTTTTGCATGCGATTAAATTAGGATGTGAAGTCGCTTGAGAATTAGAAAGCCACAAAATCGTCCATATCAACCACGGAAGTCCGATACAAACACTTCGCGAATCGAATATTTCTTCTTATGTCGCCTCTCTTTGAAACGAGCCACATCTTTACGTGTTATAATACCACGAAGCTGCAAGTTCCACTACCTTCCAAATTTTTTGTCATCTTTATGAAAAATCTGATCCATAGCATGAAATGATCCACAGGAAGACCAGCAATCCATATGACTACTCATCCGTAGCAATAACCAAAAAACAATACCCGTATTATTATATCTACTGGTTAGTCCTTACGAGGCAGTTCGCGCGGTTCAAAAGGGAGAAGGAAAAGAAAAGGAAAAGGAAGAGGGGGAAAAAGGTGAAAAGGAAACAGACGGAAAGGAAAGGAGAAAGGACGAGGTTAAAAGAAAAGGAAAGGGGAAAAGAAAGAAAAAGAAAAAGGAAAAGGGGCGAAGGAAAGGGAGAGGAAAAAGGAAAAGTAAACTGAGGAAGGAAAAGGGAAAAGGAAGGAGAGGAAAGGGAAAGAAAGGGAAGGAAAGGAAGGGAAAGGAAACAAAAGACAAAGAAAAGCAAAAGAAAAAGAGGAGATGCAAAGGAAAAAGAGGGGAGAAAGGACAAGACAAGGGACAAAGAAGCGGAAAAAGACGACGAGAATGAAAAGAGGAAGGAAGAAGGAAGGGAAGAAGAAAAAGAAGAGGAAGGGCTAACAAGAATACAGAAAAAGAACTAACACAGTTATTATCGTCGACGACGACCAAATAGCGTAAACCAAGTCCCCTAAAGAGATTGAAAATCGACTGTAATGACGCTGTGAGAGGAACTCTATACGGATGTGGATTCATATATGGCTGCAGATCCATCCAACACAACTCATCTTCTTCGCTCAAGCACAATCGCTCCAGTGACTCATTGTATCTGAAACCACAACAAAAAATAATATTTTTTTTTTACAAAATAATAAGCCCGGAAGATTCAATAAGTCGGGCTGACATATGCGCCGTTTTATTCCCTACGATACTACAATTCCAGAAACATTGACCAAACTTTCATAAGCATATCCACTCCGACATTTTGCGTTCAACAATGAGTAACTGATTATTTCTACCCCTTTATGTATTTCATATAAAAGATCACATCCCTTAGTATTCCTCTCGCATATTTATTCTAATTGCTGTGCCCTACAACCTTTCTGGACGCCAAAAAGACCTGACTTCGATTCACAAGTTCATTCAATTCTGCAGAAAATTTCCTATAGAGATACCCGCAGAAAAGGAAACTGCGCTTTTGGATGCGTGAAAACAATTGGAAAAGATAAATCAAATTCAGATCACTGTCAGCCATCCTCCGGTTTGCATAAAATCCATCCGGAACTCGGAACTCGGGAATAAGCGTGGAAAAGGCGGGGGTTAGTCATCTTCCGAATGAAGCAGCTGATGATTGGCTTTTAAAGGTTTCGGCAAAATAAGATCATCGTGAACTGCCTCAAGACTACAACTGATGAAGGTAAAAAACAATAGGCACTTTAGATATCCCATATTATGGAGCCAAAATCCAGAAATAATTTTCTCCATAGCCACAGATAAACAAGAACAACTGAACAATCGCATTTTTGCCATCTCGAAAAGAAAAAACAATGTCGTCGAAAAGTTTATACAAAATGAAATATGAATTCTAGAATAATCGAAGCAAAAGAAGATAAAAGAAAATGAGAGGCTCATTGGCATGAATATTTCAGAAAAAAAATCTCAAAGAACTCATTCTACAATTTTCGTTACACAATTCCTGACTTAAACAGCTCATCAGAGTGTGATACTCTACCACTTTCACTTTCAAACGCCATCTCCAGTGTGCCGATCGCCTATTCTGATCGCCCAAAGAATTCTATTATCGGCAAAAATTTCGCACTGAGATCCATTTATTTTACTTGCCACAGGTATGGTCTTCAGTACCCTTAGATCTGTCAACTTTTGCGGGCGTTGTTAAGCGCATCAAAATCCGCTCAGCATGCATTGCTTCACAGTGGTTGCGCCCAGTTTTTTTCCACCTCTCATACTCTTCCTCGTTTCGGCTCCGGCTTCGACCTTTCGAAAGGTGCCGACTACCACTTTGGCACAATATGCGCCTCAAGAACTTCAAGCGTCAAGCCTAGTGACAGCTCTGCTAGCTTTTGCATTCCCGCATTCCGCCACTAAACCTGCACTGCTTTTCTTGCCAACCCATTCATAGCGAAGCATCCTACATAAACAATTTCCCTCACCTAGTCAAGTCCATCAACCGTTGCATACACCAGCCGCCTGATACTGTTTCTGATGCTAACAAAGTTGATACCGAGCTGATGTTCTCGACCGATACCCCCGCAACAATACGAGACACCGCAATTCGACTGCTATTGTAGTAACGAGAATGCTATTACATCAGGTTGCCTTCATTTTTAGTTTCACCTCCTTTCGTTCCGACCGATCTTGATTGACCTTTTCTACAGCAACGTTGCAGTTCAAAAAAAAAAACGTTGTCTGTAAAATCTGAATCAGTGTTCTCCTTTAGCTGTATGAATATATTCAAACGGTATTGATGGACCCTTCCTTCGCACCCCATGTTGTGTCGCCGATACTGTGACTGCTGCCGGTGTCGATTCTTGTAGCATTTCATTCTTCATTTTTAATTCTTCAGCGCATCGTAAACATATAAGCAATTCCCCGGGGTGAACAATGGCTCATTCTCGCATTCAGCCTACTGCACCTATCAGGAACTCAACTTCGACTATCGCAGGTGACATCAAGAAAAGCGACGCATATCAACTTATAACACGGATACGACCGATCCTGGAACATCCGAACATCCAATCCTGGAACCAACCACATCACTATTACTGTGCAGTTCTTCCTCTACCGACCTTTTACTCGTTCAAACTTTTTATCCTCTCATGGCCTGAAGTAATCACAGCGTTCCTACAATTGTCAGGGACTTCAGCGCTTGTCCAAGCTTTTTTAACCAACTTCTGGAGTTTCTTGATTGCTGATGCAGTTGGATATTTGGCATATTTTCAACCAGCGCCATCGTTCACCGCCTTGCCATGTCTTCAATTTCCTAATTGCTGTGTGAAGGTACTATTGCTGGTGGATTCTTATCGTTCCGGGACCAACGAACAAACAGCATACCTAAACATTAGCAATCAAAAAAGATCAACCTTGGATAGGCATCTCTGAAATCCGAAAGTCGAACCGGTTTATAGCCATCGACCATACGCTCTCCCTCGTAATCATAAGAGAACACCTACAAAAAGGAGGTGATATCGGTAAAACAATGAATCCTACAAACATGCAAAATAGAGGTGGGTGATACTTACTGCTGTGATAAAAAATCCATGTCTGAAGGATTATATAGTGAGATATAGCCAGTATACTCCAATGCAGAACAGCTTTAATTCTATTTCACTCGCATTTATACGCATTCACATATGCATGAACGATGTTCATCACTTCCCAAACTCTCAACAATGGTAGAGTCTACCTTACCTGAGATACCTCAAAAGTCGATAAACAGCTTATCTTACGATTATCAGCAGTGTACTGTCTTTGCATCATTAGGCAGCTCGGCGACATTTCGCTCGATTCTCCATGCGATGTAGCCTAAGGATAGCACATCATCCACTGGCTAGGCGGAGCATCATATGTGCCTTCCGTCATCTATACCAAACGGTCCAAGGGATCCGATGAAGGACGCTTTTGTAAGTCTTAGCCCCAGTCCAATATCTCTGACGAGAAATGGGCAACACCGCCTAGTTATACTGTTCAAGCCTTCCAGCCACGACTATTAGGCTCTCAGTAAGACTGTCAACATAGTAGCACCACAAACAAATAATAAAAACTGGCGAGTTAATAGATAACATTTAAACTTGATCGCAGAATATGTAAGTCATTCAGCATCAAGTGAAAAAATTAATGACACTTAAAAAAAGACCTCACAATGACATTTTGCTCGATAAATAACTCCCCTTCCCCTCTACCAATTTTCGGAATTTGAGCTTAGTATCTATAGTTATCCCTGAATAATCAATGTTTTTCCGTGACTTTTACAACGTTCTCCAGGTAACATGAACAATAAATTGGAACAAAGAAGGCACAGATATTTATGTGTTGACGAAAAACTAGCACTAACGCGATTTGAGAGAAGCGTGATGAGTTGTGACTTAAGAATAAGGCCTTTCACATGACCATAATCGGGAAAATGATTATTTGCAGATGGTGGATTTATCGTATCGACAACCGGAAATCCATGATGTACAGTAGCACGAAGGACTTCGATGATACGTTTCACACGTTCTCGTGGTTCCATTGCCATTACATCTTTACGCATTACACGCCTCAAATATGCATCGTTATTCAAATCACATCCATTACTCTTTATTAGTAACGCATTCTTAATAAACCTATGGCATCCAGAAGATGCTTTTTGCATCAGTCGGATCATAAAAGCTTTTACCATTCCTTCCGAAGTTAACAGATCAAGGTAGACGATGACATAGGAGACCATTCTACGACGAACATTGACATCTACCTATTTACTTCACTATCACTTCAGTGATTCCTCAATTGGAATTGTCAAAAAAATTAAAGCACACACGCATATGTTAAAATAAGACGCTGCCGTAGTACATATATATAGAATATATATATATATATATATATATACGTATATATATATATAT
>JAARMF010000446.1:0-13817 GCA_022844705.1 Toxascaris leonina | reverse complement strand
TACGACGCTGACCACCAGGCGTTCCAAAAATCTGGTCACAACAGCCGTGTGTGGCTATCAGCTGCATCGATACAGGAATCGATGAAACTACCGGCCCTCAACGAGTTGTAAAAAGCTAATATTATGCCACCTTTCTACGTGCTTCTTCAGTTGTCCATCACTTCATGGACTTGTTTGCAATTCTAGCAACAGATGAGAAGCACTAAGCCTTCTTTTATGCAGATGAAAGAAATTTCCGATCTTCATGAAGCAAAAAGATCGAGTTTTCACCTTCTCAATGTAGCTCCACCTTTCTGGACACATCTTTTAGCTCATCTGCGCTTCCCGCTTCATCTTTTCACTACAGCTGTTACTGGAAATAACTCCATCGAGCACTGATACGATATTATAGATCTGGGGCACACCATACGTGCACCATTTTAAAGAGGTTTGCGCGTACTCACTCACACCGCACCTCGCTGGAGTCCGGTACTTGTTCTTTCGGTACTTTCAACTGAGCAGTCATTTAAGCCAAAGTCATTAATTTGCTGGGAATGAGAAGTATTCACAATATTCACAACATGAATTACTTCCTATATCGAACTCCACCGCAATCCAGACCCCGTTTTCAGTGGCCTGATGCTGATCGAATAACTTCAAAATAAATGAGTTGAAGAAACTCGAAAGATTTTAAAAATCTGCCCATTGGACATCATTCTACATCCTATAGGATCGTAGAAGAGAGGTGGACGAGTCTTCCGTAGAATATTTCCATTATCGCTCCATCCGGTCAAGTCAAGTGCCTATTACTGCATGAGTTTCACTGGATGCTAACAATATAAGAAAGCGGAACGCTCAAGAAAAGGGGACTGTTGAAGCCATTCCGATTTCATAATAAAACAGTTATCACAGTAATCCTTCTCCCGCACCCTCCCCCCTCTCCCACTCGAATCGATTTCGCATACCTTATTCATTCCACATTTTATGGATCAGCTGACACAAATTTTGAAGAGTTTTGAAGGTTTTCAATCAGACAGATTCTTCATTGTTATGCTTTGCTAGCGATGACTCGCGAATAGGCTTTCTCTACTATTACAAACAGTTCGTAAGCTGCTAAGTTATAAGCCATCAAGCTGCTAATAACTGAATAAGCTGCTAACGTTCACTGCAGGATACACTCAAGCAGTACCAATGATTTTATAATTTGGTTAAGAAATAACCACGCACTTTTCAACTCATGAGGTATTTAAACCAGAAAACATTACGGTTCCGTCAATTGAACACCAACTCGACCAACATTAACTCAGTTATTAGGTATATAAGTAACCTAACACCAATAGATACCGTCTACTCTTGAAATGCCACTGTTTGAATCACTTTGCGGCAACATTGGATGCCGCATATTCTCGTGTACCTGTTCGCCTTTATTGATCATGTAAGACTTCAGCCTAAGAAAAAAAAGGAAGCACAAATAACGGAACGGACTCACTGTGCGAGTATATTTCTGGATAATTTCGGTGGATTCCATCCCAGAATCGGCACCTCACTAAGTTCGATATGCGCATCGTAAAGTCCCTAAAAATAACGAATCGATTTTGATCAACAGACGATCAAAAACGATCAACTGCAGAGTGCTGATCCGTATACATCATTTCACGTCTACTTAGTATGCGTATTTTAAAATTTGCATGAACGATAAACGGATCACACAACTGTGTGAGCAAGTGTCTGCTTCTTCAAGAACTTTGACTCGGAAAGCACAGCAGCTAGACTTGATTTGGTGGTCGATCGGCGACAAACCGACGTAACCTGCGCAACAGACCGATACAACTTCCGCGAGAGACCAATACAACTTCCGAGATAGACTGATGTAACCTGCGCAACAGACTAACACAACAAGATCGACACACCAATTTTCAAGTTGATTCATCAGTTTTACTATTACTATTATACATATTAGAGTGCCTTAAAAAATTAGTTCAGGTATTTGACTTTCAGCTCAGTTCAAAAAACACCTGTGATAGACAATTAGTAACGATGAGCTCACTTAGAATACGAATGCTGCATCGAAGTTTCGTTATTTGTCGGTGACTTAGTAAACAGGCTAGTAAAAAAAGCGAAACTGAAAAATTAACTGCAAATCACATCAGCTCCACCGGCATATATTTCCAAGACTCAAAACTACAACAGATATTCGTTCCTTTGCAACAATTGGTGTAATGGATAGGTCGCATTTGCAGAGGTCAGAGGTCACATTTGTCAACTTGTATGAAGCCGTAGGATCACAATAAAGAGTTAAATCGCGAACCTTGGTGCATCGGACTGAACATTCAGACATCTGACAAGCAAACAATGGATCAGGTAAGGTCCATCCACGGCCAACTGTCTAAAAGATATAGACACCGTTTCGGATTCGTCGTTAAGAAAGAAACAGAGAAAAAAAAACACTGAAAGAAGTGGCATGAACTTCCCTCTGTGATGGTGGATAACTGAAAACTTTGCGAAAACTGCATCAGCTGATGTTGACAGCACTTGACCCAATAAACACATCAGACTTCCTCAGCCGCTTCTGTCAAATATCAGCCTTACAAGTCTCATATTGCTTCAGTGCCTCTTCCCTCTCTCCTCCCCTCCCCCCCCCCCCTCCCCACCCCCCTTATAATCTGATAAGTCATGCAAAAATGGAAACAAAAAAGAAACAAAAAATAGAAACGGAATTTGGCGATCACGACAACAAGCGTCAACAACCATTTGTACGAATGCCTAAGTGATTGTGTCTCCAAAATAAAGCAAATCAATCATTAACAAAAGAATAAGACCAGACCTCATTGAATATATCGGCAACCCATTTAGTGACCATAAGAACGAGCATGACTGGCAATGCAAAGGTGATATTCTTCGTTGCTTCGACGATAATTGCTGTCAGGCTGACCGTCATGCGAACCACTCCACCCAACTGTGCAGCCGCACCAGCTAGTGCATATTTGCCTGGATCGAGACCCGTCTGCAAATTTAGACGCTCGCGACCTCAACTATTGCACTTCAACAGAATTTTTTTTTCAAAATGCGGTGGAAAGAAAGTCTATAATCATCCTACTATCCTTGCTCCAGTAGATAACTTCGTGACAAATGCGATTGTAGCCTAAGAATGAAACGCCATCCACTAGCTAAGCTGCCCATGATGTGTGCCTTTCGTCACCCGGATCACCTGGCCCAAATGATCCAACGAGCGGCGCTTTTGTGAGTCTCACTTCTAAACTAACATCTGCGAAAGATGGGCAACACCGCCCCAATCAGATTGCTCAGACCTCTGCGTGCCACGATAAGGCTCTCACTTAACGGGGGCAAAATACCCAAGTAAATTTTAAAATCTCTTCGAAGCAAAATTTTCAGAAATGCGGCTTAGTTTTCTAACCTAGCATCGATAGGGAAATTTAGTGAATGCACCCATATATACTTTTGTAGGCGAAATCTCATTTCTCATGTTATAAACATTAAAACTTCGAGGGGGAAATTCACCGACCTTAGGATATTGGACTAATTTTCCAAACCAAACAAAATTTTTATGTCTGCATTATAGAAGATATAGTTTTCTAAAAATATATTCAAAATATAGGATTTACCCTCATAAAGGAAAACCGGAAATAAGTCAATTACGAAAAATTCCGTTCGGCTTCGATGGAAAAATGTTACAAGAACTTATTTCTTACGACTAACAAATCAATTACTGATAGATCGAATCATCGCAGCATTTGGAAAGATCAAGGCTTAGGGAAATCTCCACACGTTTCTTTCTAAGGTAAAGATCGCCTGTCCCATAAAAGCACACAATATCGCTTCTCAGAAAGCTGGGATACAATGGCTCTATGCGAAGGCAAGATGCTCAATTAATGATAGACGAGGTTGGTGCATTAAGATTTTGCACCTTCCTCGTAAAATCCTTTAAATAGCTACAGCANGTTGGTGCATTAAGATTTTGCAGCTTCCTCGAAAAATCCTTTAAATAGCTACAGCGTCTTTCGGACAATCCCTCTCCCTCCATCGAGTACGAGGATGGCACTCGAAAAATCATTTGCACAAATATGGATTTAAGCAGCGGGATCAACAGAAATCCGCTCTCCCTTCCTTCCTCAAGTAAAACTTCAGCATACAAATTAGTTGATATCCGACTTGAAATTCACCACTCTTTAGTCAAATGCACCCTCTTCCTTAACCTGTGATTTTTTTCTACCTCTTACTGCAACTGGAAAACATAAGCGCTGTTTCGTTCATCTTAGCCTGCAAAAGAAAAAATAATTCAGCTTGCCTCGCTTGCTAAAATAAAAACACCTATTTCCCATCGTTCATCCCTTAGGCCAGGTGATTCAGATGGCCGAAGGCAAACGACGTGGTCCACCTGTCCAGCGGGCGACATGACATCCTTAGGCTACGATCGCCTGAAGAATCGTGCAAAATATCGTCGCGAAGTTGTTTATTGAAGCAACGGCAGTATGCCGATTATTGACTTCTAAGGTTTTTGAGGTAAGGTATTCCCCATCGCAGGCGCTAAAACTCTTCGTACATGTTGTATGAACAAAAAATTGCTTACCACATTGGGGAATAACTGCTCCACACCTATACCAACAAGTCGTCCCCATGCTGCTCCAGTTAGCAACGATGGTATAAATATCCCACTAGGCACCGATAAACCATATGTCCATAGTGTGAGAATATAATACTCTACAGCAAATATAAACAATGTACTCGCACGGAATGAACCTGCAAGACAAATCTTACAACATAACACCTGTTACCGATGAATGATGGTAATTCTTTTCTTGCCTTCAGCCGTAGCCATACTGGAAGATGACTTTACCCACTACTACTCCTCCTCCTCCCTACGGTGGCACTTTTTCATCTGTTTCATTATCAGACAGAGAATCTACGACCAGCCTTAGGCAAAAATGCCCATCCGGAGTCTCTTATCGGTAGAAATAATGTGATTCTAAATACTCTGGCTGAACAACTAATGTGAAGCTTTCACTTACGAAGAACTTACGGATGTGAAGCTTTCACTTAAGGACTGCTTCATGCATATGCTTCAATTCATGGATATGAAGGAATAAAGACTCTGACCCCATTTTCGAAATTCTGTTTCCTTAACAAATTCCGATCCATAAGTTGCTTCTACCCCTCAACTGTTCGACCATCCCAACTATCTTGATTTAAATGCGATCGGAAGAGCAGTAAAGCAGTAAAGAAAAAACAAAAAGAAATGCGTCAGAAAGTTGTGGTTGCTGAAATCAACAGCATTAGCGCAGGCATACTTGAACACGGAAAATCACCCTCGGTTGCGTAAATGTTGTGGCGAGATACGCCAGAATCATCATATAGATTATCATATCTGCCCGAATAGAAACCCTGTCATCGTATAGAAGTCCTCACTTGTAAGCTACATTCCCTCTCTATCACTTTCTCTATCCCATCATTGCAAGGTAGGAGCCATCATAATGAATGCCAAATTTGCAAAAATTCATTCACATCGATTCCCTCGAAATAGCAAAAAATGTTTACGACCCATCGATTCTATGTTGTTATAAAAGCAGTTATTCCCAAAATTGGATTTATATACAAATTAGGCATCGTTATCAATAAGACAGATATCCCCAAACGTCTCGAAAAGGACACTTACTTATCGGACTATGAAAGAGGCTCTTCACACTCTCTTCCGGACTCTGGAAAAAAAGATTCGCAACCGCGCTATACTGTCCTTTACGACACCACAACTGTAAATAAACATTACAAAATATAGATAGATCACAGCCATTTATTCCGGAATGTTTGCCCTTTTTGTTAAAAATCAAACATTAGAGAAATAAACAACTCAAAAATGACTGCTAATTAATTGCACCTTAGCTATTTTGATCCTACTCCTCTCTGTTATTTTTCTTTATTTTGTATTAACCCCCTAAGATGACGGGCTAGGACTACAGTTGAAAATCCCTGCCTGTTTATTCCAATTCCTATAATCCTAACTTACATTCCCACAACTATAGCACAGCTTAAATTTGCTTTCAAAGCTTGAAATCTAGATTACAGATATTACATGTTAGTGACCAAGAATCGTCGAGCATCAGTTAATGGCCATAAGGGAGAATACATTCAACCTACACTTATATCGTCTAAGCGATACGAGAACAAAACTCTAAAAGTGAGAAAAACAGCAAAAGATCGGAGAAATATTGCAATTGATTCATTTCGGTGTGTCAGTATTTACAATTAAAGTCTTCTAAACAATGATCCTCGCCACAAACGATCTAATCACATCTGTTACCCAACGCCATCACGCTTTCTTTTCCTTTATTTAAATTCACTGCCATCCGCCACCTCCTCACAGCACCGGACGGGTAACAGAGATCAACCACGACCTCCTGCTAACGGCGGTTCTGCTCTTCGGTGTTAAACGAAGCGACGCGCCAACCGAAGCATTTATCTGTCGCATCAGATGCAATGTCTACTCAGGATCGAGGCAATACAGCTGGGGTGTCTCCTCCCGAAGACGTTTTCAATCGACCAAGATGGAAAGACACATTGCGCACACACTGACCCCCACGGAACTCGGGAACAAGCGAAGAAGTAATAATAATAATAATGATGATGATGATGCTATTTGCCGAAAAAAATAAGAATTTCGCGACTGTGGAATCAAACAAAATTTAAAGGGAATAAAGAAAGATGAACCTTATTCACATCGGTCAGATTGGGATTAATACCAACTGGTTGACAATCGTTTACAACGAACAACGTCATAAAACCAGTAAAAGCCGATACGGCCGCCACAAGAAGACATTCAAACAGCTTCTGTGCATGGCTTCTTACATATCTTCAAATACAAAAAATCTATAGATGGGATATGATAATTGGAGTGAATATAATATTTATTAGAAAAAAACATTTTCGCTCTACTCTAATACAACCCCCTTTTAAACCCCCTGAGGCATAATGGCAAGTAGCCGTATAGCGATTTGAGGTTTAAGGGGGATGGGATAAACATCAAATCTCAAGATCATTCGAACTATTTTCTGATAGACACTCGATAAGCAACGAGAAGTCAGTTCATCCGGTACTGCGACCTGACATCTATTTAGCAAAGAATTAAACAAACAAGCCTTTAAAAAAGTGAAACCATTCCGATAGGAGATATCAAATAACGAGCCTATTTCGGCTATTATAAAATATGTCAAACAATTATACGGGGTACTCTGGAGATAGCCGGAATGGCACATCTTTCGTTTGTGTTTATATATGGCGTAGTCAATGTCTTAAAAAATTTGCTTGTTCGATGTCAAAAGGGTATTGGAATTTACGGAAATCATATTTAATTCTAATAAGGTTTCTTTGTTCTAACACGTGTGGAAATATGCGATTATGGGTACTGCTGGAACACCCATATATGACGCTTATAGAAGTGATCTTTAGAAGCCTTATAAGGATTTATAGATTCAAAGCTCAGATAAAACAGCCACTATAAAAGTCTGTATTGATCCTTGAATAGCGTTTCCTGCATGACCGGAAGCAGAAATTCCACTTCACCATATTTATAAAGAGCATTCGCTGAACTGCTCTCAAACTATTATAATTAAGACCATAATTAATGACCGAATAAAATCGACCGAAAATAACCAAAAATACCCTCATCATTTGAATACTACAAATAAAGAAAAAAGTAAAACATGTGACAATGAATGAAGTAAAAGACGAACTTCCTTCTAAACTTCGATAGATGTAAATTAAGCCAGTTGAAAAGTGCACCCGAAAGACCACCCATCACTCCAATCAATAAAAAGAATGGTATCTCCCAAATATTGTAATTAGCATCCTGCAAAAGCAATCAATCTCCACTCATACCTTAATGATGAAAGAGCCCATCAATTAGCTCAACCATTTCGCCTGTCAATGGCCCAATTTACGGCTGAGTATCACCTTATAAAAAATGCTTCATATAAAAGAAAATAAAAGAAAACGAACTCATTAAATAAAAATTTATATACGTTGTTATCATCAATACTCCACAGCGATATACTACAATATATGATAAACAGAACAACTGCTACAAGAAGTGAACACATTTCCACTGATTTTCATCTACAAACTTATTACCTGTCCATGTAATTACATCCAACTAGATTAGTGACCGAAAGCAATAAGTAAATAAATAAAATAAAGCAGACAAAAATCAACGATACCTCAAAAACACCGAAGTTCGCAAGACCATTCCATGAAAGAAATCCACCCACTCCGTAAAATACACTGAGAATAAGATTAACAGTGAATGAAGAGATCATCGCCGCCAGAAACTAAACACAAATCAACCATATATTAGCGAAGAAGAAAGACAATAATATGAACACCCTATGGACGTGATATCGCCCTTCAATCATTTCAAGTTAAACATAAAACAAAGGAATTTAAATCACAACCAATCGAACGGGGTAAAATCTGTTCACCTTAACCTCGAAAACGATTGTACCTATCTACCTTCAACTCACCTGCCATCATTCATGCTGAAGTATATCTCCTGAAATCTACCACCGACAACCACAAAATAACGCAGGTATATGAACAAGAATTTTCTGCAAAACAGATGAAGAAAGATCCATAAGCGAGTTTCACTGAAATCCTCAGACTGGCTGTAAGATTGGCTTAGTTGAAATCAGACTTGTTATGGATTTGTTATTGCAGGGTCGGTTATAGCACCGCTCCGATCACACTCCTGAATTCCATCTACTAAGCCATTCCGAACAGCGCCCTCATAAGAACGACAGCAGTGCTGCAAATTTGGATTCGCCTCTTAAACGCAATAACAGCAAATCGACTTGTCAACATCCGATGGGCATGAGATGAGTCTAAGCTCTAACCTTCCGCGATCTTACAACTTCATTGATTAAACTAAACTGAAGTAAAAAATGAGTGCCGCGAAATAAATTTACAGCTGGAGCTCCGATGCCAGCTCGGATACCGCTGACTCCCGAAGTTTTTTAGCACACCAGAAACTCATAGTTTAATGGGCAGGAAAACCGCCATCCTGCAGCTCAACGTATCCATGTTTCTTTGGGAAAGAAGATGGCGTGCCAATGCAACGGATGAAGGGGAAGCAGAAAAGATGAGTCATCGCCCACCTCTCTTCCTTCACCTTTTCGTAAAATGCTCTCGACCAGAAACAATTTTCTTTCCCTACTGTCACTCCATAGATATTTGTTTTGTCTTTTTAGAAAGGTTTCCCCTTTGCTAATCACACTAAACTATGAGCAGCTGCAATGCATGCCTACCCAAAGAAATAAGCGATCGAGGTGGAACTCATAGTTTTAATGGCCTTGGCGACAAGTAATGTGCGTAATTTAAGGGGATTCGGAGCAGCGCCTAGTCACAAAGGGTGCGCTGTAGCTTGCCTTAATTGCCCATTTCATCCCATTTAGCTTAGACTATTTTCATCGCATCTCGCGCGTTAAAGTGGATATCTTGTTGTTTTACCTGAGGGCCAGTGAACCTGAGGATTTACCAGAGAATCAGTGAACCTGAGGACCCCGGGGAACTCAAAATTTTCTGTTCAAGCCACAAAATTTTGTCAATGTTTTTCAATTTTTCTACCAACTTAAAGCTTACTGGATACAAGTCTTACTTTGAAAGTCCAATGTGCTCTTGTTCTTTCCCTATAACGTTTGCATCGCGATTTCTAACAAACGGATTCCACGCCCTTCCCCTTTCTCGTTCCCCTACCCCTCCCCCCTCCCTCAGTAGAAAATCCTAGCTGTGCATATGGATCAAAGAACATCTACTTCCCATGTTTTTGCAGTCAGCCCTTGCTGATTTGAAAACTTCGTTCGAAATCTCTCTCACGTCGCAGTCATCATACCATAAACGATTTTCAGCAAATGACTTTTTTTGAATGATCAACGGCCATTAGCACAACTAAAACTGTTCATTCTGAGGAAGAAATATGTGCGATAAGAGGACTTACAATTCTCCACGTCAACGTTTGGTTCAAAAAGCTAGCACCTTCCTCGATACTGAATAGTACTCCACCCAATGGTGCACCAAATGCTGCTGCCACACCTGCAGCCGCGCCAGCACTTACGAAGTCACGCTTCTCTCTGCAAACATCAGCACACACTTCACCTAGAAATTTATGCGATTTCATATTTCGCAGGTCAAAATTCGCGGACAGGTGCCTTCATTTCCTTCCTCCCTTCCCCTTCCAAACCCTTCCCAAACTCAACTCCTGGTCCGGAGCCTAACCAAGAAGTATAGATAAACAGAGATTCTTTGTCGACGCGAACCATGTTAGAGCAAAATTAGCATCACTGATATATATCACCTATGGAGACCATAAACTCGAATAACCAGACTTTTGCAAAAGATTAATTCGAAGCAGTTAGACCTCTGCGCGCATGACCAAGAATCAGTCCGTTACAAGATGAACAATTTCGTCCATGCGATGGATGCTCTTCTAGAAACATGGATTGTCGGGTCGATGCGATAAAGCATTAAAAAAAAGGATGAAAAAACTTGAAATCAAGCATTTATAAACAACCATTGACACCTTTTCACATAGGACTTTATCCATATAGCCCTAATTTCTCGTCAAGAAATATCCTACGATGGCAACGTTTGCGATATGCCATAAAATTCGGAACTTACTACCTCAAGAATGCTGCAATGAAAAGAACTCCTTCTTTAGATATTCAGTGCAAATTCAAAGGTCGAAGATCAAAGATCAATAAAAAACCACTCACCTGTCACTGCGAAACCCCTCGAAGATATGGCAGTCGATGGGTAATGATATACAACGACCCTGTGAAATACCAGCTGCAATCACCGCACCCGAATGAATCATTGGCCCTTCCTGCATAAATGGCATCATGTAAGAGAAGAGATCTTTGAACACTTTAGGAAACCCTGAGAGTACCAGCCTTCACCTATCAAAAGAACGACCGGAAAAACCCTACATACTTTCACATACTCACTTATCATATCAAACACAAAATGTTTGAATAGAACTGCTGATTTCTACAACGCTCCCAGTAAAATATTTGAACTTGGCTATGGGATACGACCCCGTCGAGGTCCGGTTGAATGCAGTTCAGTTGACTGCAAACGAATGTGAATTTTCGGGCATACGCATTTGCCTATCTCTCTTTAAGAAGACGCTTGATTAACTCAAATGATGCCAGAGACGGTCGTATTATAGTTAAATTATTTCAATAAAAATCAGTAACTCCGGCTTTAGTGAATCTCACGTTTAAACTACTGCACAGACTGGCAGACACAGAAGTATATATATATATATATATATATATATATATATATATATACCACATCCTTCTCGTTACAAGCAATCTTGCTGGCTGATTCCTCGTGAGAATCTTCAAAAAAAAAAAATAGCAGAGAACCTATGATTCCACAAATACTAATGCTTTATATTCCATGTAACAAAAAAACAGCATTTGTCTGATGCCATCAAACTAAAGATGCCTCACATTCTAGTACCTCCTGCTGTCTAATTCTCCGCAATCAACTGATTCTGCCCAAAATGGCGCCTCATTCGAGCCCTTTAATTCTAATTTTATATAGGCTGTCCACGGCAACAATCTCTACGCTACAAGTGGTCGAGTCCGTCCGATCTCTATCTTCGAATTTGGTGCAGTAAAGGAGACGGCCAAAACTTTCGTTACTCCATCCAGGTCCGCAGAATAATCTCAAAATCTCAAAACTAGACGGCATGAAAAACTATAAATTTGAGCCACTTTGTTCAGAAGGCTAAATTAATGTCAAAGGTTGAAAATGTTCGATCTAAGATGAGTGCGGAAAATAAAGGCGCAGAGTTATAGGCGTTACACTGCCAACATTAACGTCGATTAACAAACGGTAGAAAAATAACAGCAAAAACCTTTCCGGCGCTCAATCCACCACCAACGGTGCATGCAACGCCGAACGATTTGACGATGAGTGCCTTTAGACGTACAACACCCGGAATCTGAATACCATTGAGGAAGCATTTCACCTGTGGAATACCTGCAAAACCCCGATCGATGGAAATATATAATAAGAAAAGCTATTCAGCGATCTAGGCTGAAATGGCATTGAAAGCATAGAATGTTATCGAAATTCCCCTTTCTGCAGGAAAAAAGAGGAAGGAAGGAAGCAGAGGAAAGAAAGAGAAGGGAAGGAGAGGAAAGAGAGAGGAGGGAGAGAGGAAAGCAAGAGGAAGGAAGGTGAAGAGAATGAGAGGAAGGAGATGAGGAAGAGGAAGGAATGAAGGAAAATAGGGAGAGAGGGAGGAAGGAGAGGAAAGATAGGAAGGAAGGGGAAGCAGAAAGTTGTTTTTATTGTCTGTTGCCGCCCTCTTCTCGAATACTGTACTCAGACATGGTCACAATGCACTGATAAAGACGCTGAAATGATTGAAAGCGTGCAGATACGACACACAAGATCGGCTTCTCGCAAGCCTTTCCTGATTCCGTTATTCCTTCCTATCCCGAGAGATTACAGATTCTCGGCTTGAAAAGTCTGAAGTACCGACGACTTGAATTTGGCCTTCACTTGTGCTTTAAGATAGTGAAAGGCTGCTGCGATATCCCTCCCATTCGATAGTATCTTTGCATATACCCCATTCAGCACACGCTTCCGATTTCATCGTTTCCAACTACTACGTAGATATTCGACCAAAATAGGTACATTAAGCTCATTTTCCTTTTGAGTCATTCACGTATGGAATCAACTACGAGCTGATATTGTGGAAGGTAGTAATCTCACTGCTTTCAAAGCGAAATTAGCTCAGTCTGAATTATCGGCCTTGAGCGGAGTAGACGGCCAACCAGTATGCTATTAATATGCATATCATATCGGCTCAGCCAGCCTTTTGTCAGCACTACTACATTCGTGATACTTGAATGCTTTCATTTTTGAATGTCGCCAATCTGTTCACATACTATTACATGTTTCCTTATGGTTTAATAAAGCAATTTGAATGAGTGAATGAATAAAACAAATAAATGAATAAGTAATAAGGTAAACAATAAAATAAATGAATAATAAAATAAATAAATGATAGAGTAAGTGAACAATAGAAAAAAAAGAAATAAATAATAAACCCGATCCAGCGGCGACTGGTGAAACGAACACTACGAGGGAGGCCGATATAGCCACTAATATACAATTGTACGCTATCCAAGCCATCTCAACCATCCAAACGCAACCACCTCCCTCTTCCATTTCCTTCTCGCATAATTTCAGCACTGCAATATCGTTACATTTGCATACATTCATAGGTCAAAGGACAAACCTAAAGAAACATTCAAGTGGCCAAGTGTTTTTGCACATAATAAAAGTTGTCTAAAAATATCGGCATTTAAAAAGTATGAATGTCTTTCAAATTAACCACGTCATTTGAATCACGTGAGAAATCACTTAAATATCGTGGGAAATCATTTGAATGGTGTGAGAAAGTACTTAAACGGCATGCGAGATCAAGTAAATAGCATGGGAAATTGCTTAATAACAAATGCATTAGAACACTTCATGAACGACCCAATGTCTCATCACAGTTTGTGATTCCTTTTTTAAGAATGTATATTCAAATGAATACGAAAAGAAAGATGGTAAAATTACTTCTCGAATATCGTAAATCCCAAAGGAGATTGCGACTAACTAAAGAATTAACAATATGACCACTGCGAAGTTCTTTCGAAGACTGCCATTTTAAGTGGTATTCTGCCGAGGCCAGATTAGATGCAAATGTCTCCCGGTTAGATGCGAACAACTCGCGATTAGATGTGAATGGTTCTCAATTAGATGCGAAT
>JAARMF010000445.1:65199-88990 GCA_022844705.1 Toxascaris leonina | reverse complement strand
CTTCTAAAATGAGGATATAGACTGTTGTATGCTTGATCAGCTTAAATTTTCACTGTGTTTTGCTCAGAAGATCCAATGAAAGCTTAGTATAGAGTAGGAACATCTCACAGAAAACGTCGCAAATGAGTTGCTGATAGTTGAGAGACACAAATGATTGAGGTTCGAATGGATGCGAAATAAACAACCGAATTGAAGATGACAGGTGCATAAGTAAACGAACCGAGTAGTTATATTTCCACGAAATATGCACCTATGCTGATGTCTCTAGAGATTTATGGGAGAGGAGAGCGTTGGTCATCAGATGACGTTGACACAGAATGATGTTCATGCACAATGAGAACAACAAAATGGTTGTAATTGTGTTCAGACTTATTTGTATGGAAGCAATATGACAGTGGAACTGAGAACGAAGTGGTGCGGAATAGGGGATGTGAGCTGGGCATGAAACACTGCCAAATCGTTGATCGTTTTCCAATTAAAATAATTAAGGCATTGCATAAAATCTGAACGACAGCAACAGAAAATATGAAAGACTCTATCCACAGTGCGATTCTTAGGTGTAATTAAAAATGAGCTTGTCGGTTAGACCCCTTAATCAATGAGGAGTGATTTTCGAACGGCACGCAGACAAGTCACATCAACAGTTCTGTTGCAGTCTCGAATTTCAACCGTCAGAGTTCTAAGGTTTCGAGTCGATAGCCTCTAATCTACTCTGACAACCATGTGCGTATGGTATTCATGAAAGGCCATGCGCATGTAGTACTTCTGGAGGTGTTCGCGCATTCTAATAGTGTTGGCAAGACGAAGGCTATGGAAGACCACCACGTGTGCTTTCTGCTATTGGGAATAGGACGAGGTTAAAGCACGCGTGCATCGCGATAACGTTGTATGCGCTCTCTGTGGGTCCCCCACCTGGCACATCTCACTGTCTACACTCATAGCATCAGCTGTGTTTAGACAACCCGATTTAATGTGTAGCTGAAAACCGCGATTTGTGTAGCCTTAATCTGCCTACACTTTAGCAACAGGAGATGACTCGTAGGCGAGACTCATCTCGCTACGTGCACAGCACTCGGAACCTTCCAGGTACCCTCGCATTTCCGCAACGGGTTGGGCCTCTTTACTTATTTTATTTCCTACTTTTCAAAGCTCTGTTAACTTTTTGGGTAATAAACTTCAAAGACCCAACCTTCTCGAATTTCTATACCCAGTTGATGAAGCCACTGATTAGACTTTGAGATATGCGCTGTTCCAGTTTAATTTCTGTGCAAAATAGCGAACTGCGCTCCTGTCGGGGAAAAATAGCGAAGCTTCGCAAGTTCACTGTAATTCCTTTCTCGGATCTTTTCCCTGTCCTCACCCATCCTCTGCCAAACATGCCGAAGCACACTCTAAACCACATGTCATGGTTTGCCATGTTCTTTGGAAGCCACACCTAACAATTGCTGAGTCCGAATGGCCATCAATTCTTCGACTCTTGCCGAAGTTCCTTCACCAAACCGTGTCGTCAGCGGCTAAAAATTACCCCTTCGAATCGTTACAGCACTTGCTTTGTGATGCAACTTCCTCCACGTTCCCAACCGCCTTCATCGTAAAATCATTTTCCGTTTATTTGTCATCCCTACAGCGAAATCACACCAAAATGACGCCTCTCCCAATGAAAATAATTCCCCTGCAGTACACCATACGTATCGTACCATTGAGGGTGAGCACGTAATTATATGAGTTTATTCATAAAATCTTGTTTTATACAGAAAGCATACACTCGCTGCAAACGAAACCTTTCAAAGAAGGCAATATAGCGAAATACAATAGCAGCGCTGACAACAGCAATCAACAATCTCCACTAAGTGAAATTTGAAGTGAGAGCACTCAATGAGTTTTCAACGATTCACTTGCGGCTTTCCGCATCAACAATACCGACTTAATTTTCCCCCAAGGCACCTCATATTCCCTGAAATTAAAGAACCTTATAAACGCCCCTAAAAGATATTAACATCAGCTGATGCTTCAACTGCAAATGAATCCACCCACATGCCGAAAATTACACTGCTGCTAGTATCCCACTTTCTGCGACATCCCCTTCCGACATACCTAGCAGCGTAGAAAAGTCAGATGCAACGAAATCTAGCACGCCACAAACAACCGCCGAAAACAATCCACACAACCGTTACAATGAAATTCACACCGAAGACAACTGCCAAGCCCATTTCGAATCACCTAAAGCAGATTAGCAATGAAGTAAAGTGGCTCGCCCAATTGCGGTAACGATATGGTTGAGTTTAATTTACGACTATGCGAGGCAAAACCGACCACGAAAAGAGCTAGAGATTAGAACGGCCCCAAATTCTTTATATCGGCAAAATGCACTTGCTGAACGAGATAAATCTACCACACTATGTGATATCGAGGTTTATCGGCCACGTGGTTGGGAGTAACACCAGCATTCCTTCCTGACGACGCCTCCGCCTATTTTCTGTCTACACACCTCCATTTTCTTAATAACATACAGATTACAGAAGCTCATCATCATCGACGAAACCCCGTCCATATTTTCATGCTGCACTCTTCTATTTGACAAAATAACCCGTCCCAACTAATCATTATGCATGGAGAACCACCTCTTCACAATATCTTCGCTGTTTCGGACGGACCGGGAAGGAATACTTCATCCAGAACATGTGGGAATGTCCACCGCAATCTCGGAGGCTTAATAGCTGAATGAAAAATCGTACCACCCTCATTATCGAAAACATCTGTTTTATGTGTGTATGCCCACTGATGTGATCGGATAACCGGGCATTCTCTATGCGACCATCAACCATACGCTTATGCGCGTGANCCAGAACATGTGGGAATGTCCACCGCAATCTCGGAGGCTTAATAGCTGAATGAAAAATCGTACCACCCTCATTATCGAAAACATCTGTTTTATGTGTGTATGCCCACTGATGTGATCGGATAACCGGGCATTCTCTATGCGACCATCAACCATACGCTTATGCGCGTGATTTCCTTTTTGCAGTGAATGACCGATCTTGTAAAGTAGTGATTCAATATTCGATTATCAATAAACCGCATACCCCTCCCCATTCACTATCACAAGTCACCGGACGACATAGACGAAGCTCATAACCGTGGTATGATTTTGAAGACGAATCGACTACAGCACAGAAGTAAACACCCACAGCTAAATGGACATAAGCGAATGCAGTTTCAGTGATAAAGAGATACTCCCCATGTGCACAGCACCTTCGTTTCTGCAATTTTAAAAATACTCTTAGAGAATGCAACAATAATGAAGCGCACAAAGACAAATATCTGCAGCAACAATCAACGTTCAGAAGCTAAAAATCAACTTCAATCCCTATACAATATTTTGGCTGAAATGCGCGCACAACAATGACCCCATCCATCTACCCACAATGGTCCATTCAATCACCACCCTATTTGCCATCGCGACGCAAATGAACATTTCGTGTTCTGAATCGAACAAAACAACATCGAAGGAAGTATTTTCGAAGTTTTGGCAAGCGTCTCTAAAAAAATCGCCTTATTTTTAATTCCACTTCCCTCTAAAATCTGATATCCCTATCCCTAAATTTCCCTACCTCATTTCAAACATTTCGACGCGAGAAATAATCCATCCATACAGCGCGCAAAATGAAAAAATATATGTGTACTTTGAAAAGTTAAACAACGTATAATATTGATTAAAAACAATTTTGAAAGAAGCGATATAAAAAGAGATGAAGGAAACAACAAACAATCAAAAAACAAAACGCAAGATACGCAACAATAGAATAATAAAAATGCGTGCCACCCTCCGGTAAAACAAACTTTTGCAAAAGGCGGAGAATGGCATTTAGCACCTTCTTCATATTCTACTGGTAGCAGGTACCAACATCTAAAAGAGGAGATAGTGGATAAGAGAATAAGAATGCCGCAAAGGCGGCGAAACCCGATAAAAACAGCTTTTCGAGTATGTTGAGTTCAAATTTCAGCGAAATTTCCAGATCGTTTTTCCCACTCCTAGTTTCACTTCTAGGAATGAAAAACTATGGACTCGAAATTCCCCGAAGACTCTGAACCTACCAAGTTTTGCAGTGCTTTCAGAACATCTAGACTCTTAATTGACTGTCTCCCCTTTTCCAATCTAACATTAAGCAGTCCACAACAAACGGCTACACACTCATCAACGCGGTCGACTAACAAAATAATAAAAGATCACCGGAAGGAGAAGGGAAGGGCAAATAATGTGAAAGAAGTGAATAGGGAAGGTGGGGGAAATAGAAAAACGACGAGAGCATTTGGAACGAGGGCGGAAGCGATTGCTCGCACACTTAAGAGGCGTGTAGTACGGCGGAAGTATTTGCACGCAGCAAGCAACAGAGGTAAGTAATCAAACAGACTCAGCACTGACACCCGCATCGCAAGCAGTTGACGACCTAAAACCCGAGACGGGCGTTTTTACACCTAAATTTCACGTTCACGTATATTCCACACGTTGTGTCATTCTCCATAACAATGCACCGAACGTCATAGTTAATAGCTCTGACGCATGATGCATGTGAAAAGCTATGCTAATTTTGATGGGCATACACAATTTTTCACTACTCCTTATACCGTTCACGTGAGTTTCGAATGCAAGAAGAAAAGAATATCAACAAAAACCATATCAAAACTGCGAGAAGCGATAAGAAATTACGCTTGTTTTAACTTCGATAGTAATTTTCTCTCGATAGATCTTACGAGCAAATTTTCGGTAAAGAATGCAAACAATGATTTCTGGAAAATAATTCGAAACTATGTGCATATATGGCATCACATGAAAGCTGGAATTTTAACACAGTTGCATGGGGTGCATGGCATACACGATTTATACCAATCAAATTCGCCGGCGCGGAAGTCAAACAAACGCCCCACCACTATGCCAGGATGCAGCTGACGTTGTCCCTCATCCCTCAACTTACAATAATAAAAACCCCCCGTCTCGGACCAACGATGGCGCCTCCCCCACCAAGACACAAGCATAGAACTATTCCTCATTGGGTTCAAAAGCATCGATGTCGAGGCGGCACATCGGGCACTTTTTGTTGTAAACAAGCCAGCGGTCGATACATTCCACATGAAAAAAGTGAGCACAATGCAGTATGCGTACCGATTCCCCTCTCTCGAAGTTCATCAGACAAACCTAAAAACGTCACAACAGTCAACCTTTACAATAACAACAACCACCTAGTCAATCTAGTGCGATTTAAGATTGACAGTGTTCTCCTGCAACCGCATTCAACTTATCAAATTCGAATACTTCATATTATCCATTCATGAAATTAGATGCGCTTCTTCAGAAGCAATTTTACAGCCATTCATAATAAACAGAGGAGCACACACTCATCGAGACATCTGATTCGGATGCTACCGTAAAGCATCTTCAATGGAATCCTTAGCGCTGTTGAACCTTTTCTAACATGCCGCACCTTCAGACTTGACATTTTTAGACTTGAACATGTTGTACTTCACTAGCCGTGAAGGTGAGAAAAATAAGATATCTATTCAAGAAGCTGAATCGAACCCGGATCCGATATGGGGTGCTGGAAATCAAAACAAGAAACGATCTGCAATTACCGCCTTGAATGATATTAAATTCTCACAACAACCTCTAAAGAAAAATATTACGCAATTTAAGAACCGTCAGAAGCTATTATTGCACAGTTTTTCAAACATACGAATTTCGCGACATCTGCTTAGAAGTTGTAAAATTTACGCTTCTTCGAACAATGGGAACGCCTTTCATCCGGAAGAGTGACCTTTGAAGTTTTAGACGATTTCAGTCATTTACTATTTCAATCCCCCCTACAAACCTCTTCCCACCCATTTTCTGATCATTGTTTCCTCAAAAGCTTTCCTATATCACGAAGCAAATGATATTACTTCAAGACATCTGAATTGATCCAGTAAACCACAAATAAACAGACCTTCCTCCCTCAAATTATCCCACCTTACCTATGACATAACGACTAACGAGCAAACATGCTGCGCACAACTTCAAATCACGAGAATTCACTAAGACATCACTGCGAAATAGTTCAGCGGTGTATAAAAAACTCACGAGTCAAAGATGTAGAGTGTAGCTAACGTATTCCAGTCACCAAACAGTGCTGCATATATGAACATCTTCGCCAAAAACCACAAATCGCTCCTTTTGCACAATCCTAACTTTCATTCAGGAAGGAAACAGAAAAATTATTAAAGAAAACAACGTTTATTGTTCTCACCGTGCAATGTTCATTCTCGGACTCCGACACGGCTGTGTCGCGCGAATAACTAACCACGGTAGTCAACTCAGCAATCTGTCCTAGCGAGGCACCAACAGGAGGAGGATCGCTAGATGTATGAGCATTGCCAGCCGTTGTCCCGTTCACTTCGCTATGTAGTAGTGCCTGTCAACTCTCACACTCATTAACGATTATAGGATAGCAACAAATCCATGCTTTCTTTGATAAGATCAATATGAGTAAGCAGATTGTAAGGCCTAAAATCACTTAGAAAGGCCAAAGAACAGCCAACATCACAGCCTATATGACTAAGCAACAGTTCTATCGATCCGATTGAGCACTCATAGCAAGTAGTCGAAGGGGATAAAAAACGGTCGGTGGAACAACTGGCTCCCACCCAACAACTACCAACGCCGCACTTTAAATGCGATACCCTTATATAGGGCAACAACTTGCCAAGTAAACAGAAACTCTCAGAGATTACGGAAAATATATGGCGGTTCTGCATTTCATGAACTCCGACCCTATGTCTGACCCTAAAATAAATAAGCACGATGTTTTCACTGAAGTCTGTGTCATAACGGATGATGATAGTTAATTAAGCTACGAGATGCATGAGAATTGGTAATGTTAGGTCAAAAAACTGAAAACAAGGATCGAGGCCACTTAAGCGGAGACATGACAAAGAAGCGATACCATAGAAATTTCAAAGAGCGGATTGGAATAACGACTCAGCGGCACAAGGGGATGACCGCTAGCACGGCGGCCAACCACGTCGGCCGCTACAAGACTGCCCGCAGACATGTGGTGACGCCGATACCAGGCACTGTTCGCCTGTCGTTGGCTCTCCATCTGCGCCATACGTGATGACAGAAGACTGTTGTGAGCAGGGTTGATGTCCACCCCACGCCTGTAAACATGTATAGAACATAATATTTTAGGAGATAACAACGACTTATTACTTAAAGAAACTCTATTACGGCACCGCCAACGTCATGTATTTTCTAACATCTAAAGCAAGCAGCGATATGTATTTCCTTCCATAAGCCGACAATTCATAAACATGCATATAATTCATACAGTTCCAAAGTCGCAGGGAACGGAGAGGGATCGTTTCTGTCTCATTCGTACCAGCGCTATCCTCTTTCCCTCTCTTTCACAAAAAAATCTCACTGCTTTTTCCCTTTCTCTCAGCCGTTCTCTAGCCAACTACTTCCTTTCGCGCAACATATGAACTGCGCAAAAAAAAACCACCGCACGAGATATTCAGTTCTTCAAATTAATAGCTTAACAACAACGACAGGAAGTTTCTCAGCGAAAAACACCAGGAACAATCTTTTGAAAACAGGATAGGAAGACGCTTCAAATTTTTACGGTTCCCGGTGGTTTCGCTCCCATTTCTCCATCTTCAACGAATGATGCACAATCTAAACTGATTCTTGATGAGTTTAAAAATGAAATACGGAAGTAAAAACGGATTTAAAGACCTGAAATAAAACGAAGTTACTTGCAGCAACTACAACTAACCTGCGCGCTGAGAATTCAAATGACCCAGTATCCTGAGGACGAATATGTGTAAAAGAGTTCTGACGACCCCGCTGTCGACCACGTGCGGCTCGCCTTCCAGCACCCGTATTACAACGATTGCCTCTCATCGGCCCCGTGTTATACCACGCCCTTCTTTCGTCCACATCGCTCTCTGGCGTCCTTTAAGTGCAAACATATGACACACAACAGAAACAATAGAAATATAATGCAATGAGAAAACTGCCCAGTCCCATCTTCAGTTTGTCGCCACTGAACGCTATCAAAGAAGGCAAACCACAAACACCCGTTCATAATATGAAAAATCAAGTGAAACATTTTGTAGAATTTTGGAAAAATTTATCGCACAAGCATACAGCGCATATGCACCGACATACAAGAATGCGCGAAAAATAGTGCAGCTCAGAGAATAGGTGCTATAAATTAAAACGGTCACCACTCGTCATCCCACTCAGATAGCCACAAGGCGTGATTTTAAAATAAATATTCCATCTTCTGGCCGACTGATGCAAAAACCTGAACGCCTGTGGGAAAATTTTAAATTTCAAAAAATTTTGAACTTTAGAACATGTCCAGAATGGGCAATTTACATATCCAAATGAAGATGAAATGTAAAGGATGAAGCCCAAATATTGGCAGCTAAAAAACTACTGCATCACACCTCTGACAAGGTATGCGAGGTAAACGCACATTGAGCTGATCAAATTGATTGTGCACAGGAATCGGCACTTTCTAACCTCATGGAGGTGGACTCAACGTTCGACAAAAACTGAGGTTATCCCTTCGGACACAAATTTTTTGAACATCACAAAGCTGGAAATTACATCAAGTGCACAATGAGTGAGTGGGAAGTAACTAAGCTATGTTGTGAAGCACGCAGGCTCGACTAGTCTGGGCACGTGTATTGCAGTTCATTCTCCTCTTCTACAAACTATCGCTCCTTGAACAGTGAGCCAGAAGTATGAAGAACCCATCAAAGGCCCATAACAAGCGTTAAAACATACTGATTGGGAGACAAGACAATGACGGAAGACGACTGTCCAACAGAGCCAGCAGATCCCTCGCTATGAATGGATGAGGTTCGCCTTCTCTTAGCAGCACTGGCTGGAGAACTTGGCCGACTCTCACTGTTCGACGTAGCTGGACCTGAAGCGAGTGTGGCCGGACGCTTGTTTCGCATTGCTGCAGAGCGCAACGGCGGAGCCGCTAAGGTGGGTGGCAAAGCGGGCATCTGCAAACATATTACGCTTACTTAGCAACTGGAAAGCGTGATCAAAGCTAAGGCAGTGGCTCGATTTGACTGGACCATGGATAGGACCACTTGGAGGCAATAGGATCCATAGGCAAAGACAATCAAATGCAAAGGAAAGCAAGAAATTGCCATTTCCTTTAAAGTCAAAATTAAGACAAGCCTTGTTAAACAATCTGACGTCTTAATGGAGGCAAAACGAGAGCCGCTGTAACACATGTCTGTAGAACCTCCCTTGCAAACACACAGACACATCTCGGGAAATCCTCCTCATCAAAGATTTATAAGTCGCGAGGTGTGCCTTCTTTTTGCTAAGGGAGATAAATGCACTCTCACTTCAACTGAACACAATCCATCAACGTATAAAATTCAAATGCCATGAGAGGGCAGTTTTTGTATGCAATCACTGTCCACTACACTGACATGTCGTTGCAAATCAGCCGCCGAGAACTGCAGCCGAATAGCTGAATTCGAACACAAAGCTCATATCAGCATGCAAATCACGACGCATTCGCGTATCACTTCCACAAAGCAAAAATGCCAAAATAATACCATAAATCTCAATTAACAGCACGATGCAGAACTACAATTCAAACGCCCCTCCTCATCCCCCTCCCTCACCCTTATTCCTTGCTTCTTGAGAGCCTCATTCTCATGGACTTTCGACGCTTGGCTTCCCATCTTCAAAAAATGAAGAAATTGGAGGGAGGAAGGCAGAAGTGGGTGCGAAAAGAAAGCAAGAGGTACATAAAGCTGCACAGAACGATCTGGACAGTTATCATAATTTCAGTTTGCTCCCACACCTCAACAAGTATCAACGATGCAATATGTGTGCCATCGCTTAGCGGCTGAGTAGAAACCGATTGGGCAGAGTTACGGTGCATCCATAGAACTGTCCAGAAGGTTCATGAAAAATCGACCTCACAATGTACACGGAAAAAAAGCAGCAAATGCGAAATGAAACCTCAGCTGCTGTAGCAGTTGAAGATGTGGGCTGATCGGCGGATGCATACGAATTGCCCGTTCGATTCTGATCACCTTGCTGATTAATGCCTGTGATTCGATCGCTGCTTGCGTTCTGACTGCTGCTTGTGATTTGACTAGTGCCCGTAATTCTTGACGTGCCAAGAGAATTGTAGTTCGAAGCCGGTGGAGGTTGTGGAACCGCTCCTTAAATCCACATGTTAATATTCACAGAAACACTTTAGATGAAAGGGTAATTCGCAGCTCTGAGCGCGTACATACAACGTCAGCAACACTGACAATAATAATATGGCTCGTCTGATGCAGTTCGTTGCACTCTAAATAAACCTCTGACACGTAGTTTCGGAAAATATAACCCGCCATTTAGACCTTAATTGCCGTACAGCAATTTCTGTGCAAACTGAAGGATAGCAAATTATAGCACTATTCTATCTATATCAGCGCTAGTTCAAGGGTCACAAACAATTCTTAACCTCCAAAAAGCAGACATCGCAGTGGTATAATAACATCACTCACCTAGGGTTCGCATTTTGTACGGGGACTCACAAACGTGAAAATGTCAGATACGGCTGAATATAAACATGCTGCGTAGTAAGTAAATTATGTGAATCGACAGAGAAAGTGGCATGTGACAGATAACGGCCGGACAACTTGCCCAAATAAGGCGATTAAAATTATGAAAATACATACGGCTTGTGGATAGATTGAGTTGTGCATTGTTCATCGGATGCATAAGGTACTGCGGTGCGTACAGCTGCTGGCACATAGCTGGAATTGCTTCTGCGCTTGCCAAATAGGTATTAGGAGCAGACATCGGCGTACCCGTTGCGAAGTACCCATCCATGCGAGGAAGCATCATTGGCGACATACCGGAAGAATGCATCAGAGTTGGTGTGTTGACGACAGGTGGTATTTGGACACCACGAAACGCAAAAGAGGATGAGATGGCATTTGATGAGGATGACGATCCTGCTGTGTACGGTGGACCTGCCATAAATGGATACATAGGCATTGTCAGTGTTGGAAGCTGGTACGGATTGTGTCCGTAGTAGTTCATCGCTTGCAGATGAGCTGCGTTAGCCATTTGAAGATAGGCTTCGTGTGGCTCAGCAACGTCAACCTGAAAATGTACAAGATTAACTGCCAGCCATTCCCAGACCCTCCCCTCTCCTTTACCGATTCTAACTTCAGACTACAAGGAAGAGGATGTTAGTTAGAAAAAAAAAAACGCAAAGAACGGTGATATAGTTTCCGTAAACAATGCTGTGAAGGTGCTCTATTCCTGCGAGGGTCGGTGGAATTTGCATTCTGAATGAAAAAATTAGAAGGACGCCACATCCATGGAATATTTTAACACTTTCACACACGAGAAATGATGATATTCTCTTGTTATCACATAACTCAAACAACGCTGTTTACGTGCATTAGTTACTATACAGCGTACGCGTATGACATGCACATTACACATATATATATACGAGCAGTGAAAAAACTGCAAGCCTGATTTAGTTCGCGACAACACAAACGTCTAACAAAATTAGAGATGTCAGTATTACTGCTAGGGTAATAATCTGATGGTGCAAAACGAATCACAAGGTTTCTCCATAATATTAACGAGGAGATATTACTTTCACGACGAATTTTTGCAAGACAAGTGAAGAGCAATAAACTGGAGTGGGAGAAGGATAGTAAGGGAAAACAATCCTTCCTCTTATCCCTACACTAATCGTGAAGCAATCAAACGAATGCTCACCACAATTCTTAATAGCAGTTTTCCATTTTCCTTTCCCTATTTCGTTGAAGACTCGTTACAATGTGCTGCTGCAGAATAGAACACCCACGCATGTTTTTAGTGTCACTATGCTATGTGAAGGGGTTTATATTTTTTGTTTTTTGATAACCGATTAACAAAGAATATAGACTCATCTCAGTTGAAGCCAGATTTATAAGGCTTTAACATATCTATTACGAGATATGTGGGGAGTTTATTTTGTGGCCGAGATTTCCCTTATAAAGTGCCACCTCTGGAAACGCAGGAACTTTAACCCCAACGCTCATCAACAGAGAGACTCTCTGACGGTTTGATTTAGAGGGAATCCACAACATGAAATCCTACATTTCATTCAAAGATGATTTCTAAATTTTCTTAAGAATGAACCGATTATCCGAACATGAAAGTAGTCGAATGCGCCTAAAAATCTTACATATCTTACAGTCGATTGATTGTAAGAAAAAAATATTTGGAGATTTCTGCGAGTAACAGCATCAACTGAGCTATGAACGTATTGATAATTATCCACATCAAAAAATCTGACTGATCGGGAGAGCGAAAATGCAGAATCGCATATTGTGCCAACTCCTCTGGCATGCTTATCAGCTTATAATCAGGGTTATACCAACAGCGTAGAAACAAAAGCAGCTATGTTACATCTGCACTTAGGCTCCAACAGATGAAATGAAAGTTTCTATGCAGCAATAAACAGCAACATATTAGGCTCAAATTTCGCCTCTTGGGACATGACCTTTGACACCCCCCCCCCCCCCCCCTCCCCCCACTGTTGTAATCACTCCGCTAAAGCCAAATTACTACTGTTAACAATAGCTGCTAACAGCGGTAAGAGATCAATGTAGTGATACTTACGGATCGATTGGCAGGTTCTCCACACACGCACATAGGTCCCCCGTAAGGATGCACGATTTCCCCGCGCGAATACGCTGGCACCAGGTATGGATCCATGATTTCCCCGCGTGGATACGTGAACTCACCGCACAGATGCACGTTTCCCCCGCAAGGACACGTGTGCTCTCCATAGGGATGCGCAGTTTGCCTGCGCGGACAGACGGGCTCGCCGTACGAATATAGGTTTTGTCCAGTCCGGTACGTGGGCTGCCTATATTCATACATATCTCCTCCGGGCGGACACGCAGGTTCCCCATACGGATACACGTTTGCTCCGATCGGGTTCATGGGTCTTCCGTACAGATGCATATCTCCGTGCGAATACGTGCCTCCCCAACGAAGACGCCCATGGTCTCTATGGAAATATTGGCATTCCCTGGGTCGATGCGCATTTGTAGGGTGTCGCATATGACAACAGTAATTCATCACGTCACAAGCCGCTCACAACAGAAAATATGATACGAAACCACGAATTCGGTGGAAAATTGCTTCACCTCTCATAGCACCTAGCCTTCACTCACCTCTCTCTGCATCTCTTCCCCCTTTTTCTCGTCGTCTGTTGTGTGCGTTGATCATGCTTTTAACAAATGCCAAAAAATCAAATCTATAATATGTTAGCAAATCGCATCATCTCTTCAATAACATTCGGAGATCCCTGTCTAAAACTTTACATTGTCCCATCTCAAATGCTCTATATTCCTATTATTAATTCTTGTTTTCTTCGATGCTGCTTGTTTTGGTATGAATGGGTATTATCCCCCCATCGATCCTGCAACACCCCTTCAATATTCGTCTGTAGTTCTGGATACTCTTTGGCTATTGCAGCTCTATAGCTGCAGCCATGCGTCATTCGTTCGATTAAATCTCAGCGTCATTCGAAACGACTCAGCAGTTTCCACCATCATGTGCAAATCGAAAGCGTCAAAATCGGTAGTGAAATCTCATCGATAACCTCAGCTGCAACAACGGAGAGTCGTATTCAACCAAAATTTACAACACCGTCCATGCATCATTGGGTATGTTTTTTATTCACTCTTATTCACATCGCTGACATAAAAGTGATTAATTCGTCGATGACGAAAAAATAAATCGCAAATGCCAGTCGAAATAGCAAATTTTAGTGTCTTTATGCCACAATTTATGACTCGGCAACTGACAAACTGAGACTGATAGGGATGAACTGATAAGCACGAGTTTCTTCTCGGTTATGTGAATGCTGCACTTCACATTCTTAGCTTGGCAACTTCCTACGCATCAACTAAGAAGTTCGCGAACACTAAAAAGGATGATTTGCAAGATACCTCTGGGATACTGTTCTCGATAATCCGACAAGCATTGCATCTGTGTTTGCCAAGCTAATCTGAGTCTAATGACTACAACTCGAAAAGTTCACATCTCTAGAACAAGGGAATTATTGACCGGTAAACTGGTAGATGATGCTAAATTGAGACTCAATAACGTTGAGTTGCTAATACCGGAATCATTAATGTGTGAATTCAAAGTTTCGAGGAACAATTTCCAACTCGAGATCTGATAAGGGTTTACAGGGTTGTTAGGTTCACCTGGGGTAAAGGACTGACTGGAGATGTCAGTTCGAAGTACAAGGACTGAAGTTTCAAGCAAGATGTCGTTCATCACACTTCATAGGTGTCGCCAATTACTGATCTTTACTGTGAGACAAGGACTGCGATAATGACGCAGAGATTGTATAGTAGATACAAAGGCTAATTAAGCACATCGCAGATGTGTTCAATTCTTGCGACGACTGATCTAGCAAACAATATGAAAACCACTCAAACTTTTCCTAGCAATATGAATAGGCTAATTATTTGAATTTCTGCTAAAATGTGAATATTTATATTTTAGCAACGAACAGAAAGCCAACGTCGTATATCTAAGATTGAACCACTATTTGCAAACTTTGACGAAAACTTTTTTTTTGACCCATGACCCTTTCGACCCTTCAATGACCCAAACTCATTACGAATCAAGGTTATGAGAGTGAAAGGCGAACAATGCAGGGATAGCTACATGAATATGATAAACTTATTCGTTGCTTGTTACTACCTTGATGACGTCATTAAAGCCTCGTTTCACGAAATGCAGAATCTCTACGTTGGAAGTTCACCGCTGCTTACGATGAATCCAGATGCAGTGCAACATCAGACTGAAGCAGAGAAAAAATAACGAACACCATCCGAATCTACTATCTCGCGCACAATCTTTGTGGATCCCATTCGATTTTAATGCCTCCTATGTCATTAGGCTCTGATTGCCATCCAATTTTCGGCGGCGTTAGCTTCCTGACCGAGAAATCAAGAAAGCCAAAAACCCTTGCGTTTGGTAATCAAGACGTGTTTACATGCTTCTATCGTTGGAATTCGCTTCGATTTAAGTTTTCAAAACAAAAGGAAGCGAAACTGGCGCTAAAAGTGCTGCTTGATGCAATTAAAAATGTTTACCTTTGATCTCTATTCACGAACTATGGGAAGAGATTAAATTAAATTACTTAAATCATTTACAATTCTGATGGAGAAAAAATTAAATCGTTCCAATTGTCAGAACTTTTTACAAGTGAAACCGCACCCTTTCAACTGTTCGCGATATTCCAGAAAAGCATCGAATAGCACAGAACCTTCTCAAAAATGCTCAGAATATGCGATATCATTTGCTGTTTGGCATGAGTGAGCACTGCTTCCGATTCATGCCTTCTAATAAGTGATATAACGTAAAAAGTTAGACGGCCATATACAACATAGCTTAATATTAATGTTTGAATTCCTGCTATTCCGTCATATTACAATAAGTTGCACACCTGCAGAATATGGTCAATTGCGTGCTGATTTAGCATTTAAACGGTTGAGTTGCCTGGTGCGTCACCACTCTACTAAGATTGTCTAACCAATGAAGACTGTTGTGTCTAACTAACCATATCAAGCAAATTTGTATATTTTTACGTTCAACTCAAGTCTCTAATGCTTCCTTGATTTAGAATGACCGCTAATGTTTCTATTGACTTCAAAAATGCTCCCTAATGCGTAATCTGTCTGCCGGGATCGGATGGTAAATTATTTGCGTATTGAACTGTCACTCAATCGGCTGAGTTGTTCTTAAATAACACGTCGATCAGATTTACATTTAACAAGGTGGCCTGAGAAATTCACTTGCTAGGAATGCATTTTTACCAATCTGCGTTAAAGCAGTTATTTGGATGCACAGTTCAACCCTCTAAAAATTCCTATCGTCATAGACGTATCCCCCTAAGATAGAGTATTAGTTTGCAATGTTGGTATGTGAAATATACGACACTGGGGTTCCTAGTTTCGTAGTGCTCGAGAGTGTGGTTCCCACTGAACAGAAACCTGTACTCTAACAAAGACGGTAATTCCATTCCGCGTCAGCCATTGCTCCCCCTCTTTTTGTTTTTTTGTTCTTGTTTTTTGTTTTTTTTTTTTTTTTTTTGCAGAAAACCAAACGGTATCGATGCCGCATACTGTTCTATCTTTCGAACAACCACGTGGAAGAATTATGGAAGTGGTGCTACGGCGTCCGTACTGGAGAAAGCATGATATTTCTTAACAGTAAGAAAATTAATGCAACACAATTTGTGAAAAAAAAAATCTTAAATGTAACAATACGCATACTTTTGAGAGTAATAACAGTATACATTTCTGCAATAATTAAGAGCGAAAATACATTTTTGCCACTAGTTTACATTAAATACTTCAGGGATCAAGTTAGTAGACTATTACAAGTACTTCGGTGATATTTTTCGTTTACGCAAGTATTTGCTCTGTACCACATTAGGGGTGCGTCTCACATTAGCATATCTCGCTTAGATGATAGCCTCACGGAATGTGGAAGACTTGGGGAAGGAAATTGTCGGAACGGGAAGACAGATAAAACGGAATTTATCGGCCTGTTCTAGAACAAATCCAGAAAAGTATAGCTGATTATGGTTATTCTTTGTTGAAGCGTTTGCTCCTTAGCACCTATCTATCCGGCATCTTCAACTCGTGAACTGTGAAACCTTTGATGATATTGCTCAATTTGAACGACATAAGCAGTGGGTGACTTCCTACAGGCACAATTCCTCTCCGATCCAACATTATTCGCATGATTTAATGACACGAGAAGTGGCATCAAAATATGCAATCCCAACTATTAGCTGATTGGATATCGCTAAAAACGAGGCTGAGGAATTCTACAGCTCTGATCAGCTTCACAAGAGAAGGCGCAAAAGATTTTCTGATTTTTCGGTACTGGCATCATTTGATACAATCGATGAGCAGATTTGCGTTAGCAACATTATGGCAGCTACCTCGCCCATCTTCTCGGTTGCTTTTGCACTTAGAAACATTTCTGCTGATGTCAGTTTGTTGAAATTCATGAAAATCATGGACAAGATGTATGACAGCCTTGAGAATGCACGAAAATACCGCAAAACCCTGGACTTTCTTTATGTGTGGCATCAATTTAACATGTCATACGCATGACGCATTGCGCAAAATGCTTGTTATATTTTTCAGAGCTTTACGTTGCTATCAGGCGCTTCAGTGCTGCGGAACTTTCCATGGTTTCATTTTCAGCTTACACAAATGGTTACGCTTTGTGAGACTGGGGATCCGATTTAGATGAAAATCGACTTCTTAAGCTTCGAGAATACTTCGAACGTTCTAATAATTAAGAACATACAGTCCCATTATCTTTTCCCTAAAACAAATTAAGAAACGTGTCACAGCAGCTGTCACTAATTGCACCTTTGTAATCAACCGATCTGCGGAACCGATCTCACTAGCTACCAACAAATCATCAAATAAGCGAGATATCGTCCCCATTTCTTAACTGCTTACACTGCTTACACCAATCCTCTAAAAATGACCTTTTTATGACCAGATTGAAATAATATGCAAAGTCGACTTGAGTAAGATGGCGGCAAATTTTTGGCATCCTTGAATGACTACATGTTAATTTTTAGGATTGTATTTAAGGTCATCCAATGGTATGCGTCATATTATATCCACCGCAATTTCGGAGCTGCCGCTTGGTTGGCTTCCAGCTTGAAACAACCCGACGACCAGACAGGTAGATATGCAAACGTACAACGCAATCACGATGGACTTTACAAATGAAATAACCGTAAAAGCGCAAAATAAACAAACTTGAAAAGACCCTATCGAAATATGTTTCTAAATTTGAAGCTTTTAAGCTCTGCATGATTCACCTGTGTTTAACGTGTTGCTAGGAACAAAACGAGGATTGGTTCTATTTTTACATGCAGAACACAGCACATGAGCCTCACCACAACCGCTGCTCACAAGAGACTGACGTATGACACAGCAATAAAGCTTCTTCGGGCCTTCATAACTATCACATTTGCTTGGCTAATGATAGCTGAATGTTTAAACTCAAACGTTAAAACACTAATTCAAGCAAACGCGTAGTGACTGTTACTATAGCTTCCTCTTTGGAAACTTGTAAGCTGAAATGTTTTCCCTACACAACAATTGATTCATACTTTTTCATAACCTTTCAAAGCATTATCGAGATCTACAAATGAATGGCGGTCAGTCACATTTGCTGCATCAAAAAATCTGTCAGCACAAATGGAAAGACATTTACCAACGAGATATAACATCATAATTCCCCAGTGTTTGTAAATGGTCACAACTTTCTTGTAATACTACCAGCTAGAACTGACGTCATTTCGATCAGCCAAACTTTGCAGGAAAATGTGACTCTACAGTCAAAAATTTACAGGAGACATATAGAATGTGGATTAGAAAGAAAGAAAAAAGAAACAGTGTTGCTGAGGTGATTACAAAGGAACAACTAGACCGATGAAGACGCCATCCATAAGGAACCTCTATTAGCGTCTCCTGAACGACTCCCATTTTAAATAAACGACTGTGCCAGAACTTGTGAAGAAAATTTTGGCTGTCTAAACGAAAACGCTCTAGGATGCTTTTTTATTCTGTGAAATCCGGTCAACATTTCTATTACTTCTTCCCTTTGTTGCAAAATTTCAGTTACGTAGTTTCGAAAAAAACTCGAAGATTGAAGGAGGGCACGAGCCCTTTTGATGCATACTAATGAATGTGTATGACATCATTTTATGTTTATATAATAGCAGGAATCGGCAGAAACGAAGAGTATGAATAAAGGCTCACGCGAAACACTGAGACATAATTCGCTTTGGGAAGAAAAAAGTACCACTAACATACAGTGAGATTGCTTTATGGCAAAATAAGTGTGCACCAACGGTAATGTAGTTGCGGAAGAAATCCTCATATGGTACTTAATGACAGCCCACCCGGACAACTCGATCATCGGCTGTGTGCGGCTGCTTCTCACGTCATATGACGTGATCATAGATGACAGCCCAATGAACTGCTGCACCTAGCACTGTACTTGATAGTTTCTGAGGCCGTCTTTGATAAAAATCTAAAAAATGAGCAGTCTTATGGACTTACTGCCGCATCTAAGATATTTGTTAATGTTCTAAGCATGTCAGCAGCGAAATCGGGTTAAAAAAATTTTCCATCGATTATCGAAAGAAGTATCACAAATGACTTTTTTCGGCAAGAAAATTCTATGCCAAACAGTGTAGAACAAACGGAAATCTCGTTAATTTGGGCTAGATGACAGAAGAACGACCCATTGCCACCTATGCCTTAAATTAAGCCGAAAGTGCTAGATGTCAAACTAACGGAAAGAAGTATCAATAAATCACAGTTATCACCTGTATAAAGATGAGGTAGGTTTGAATGAAGAATTTTGGAATTTTTAAAATACTTTGGTCAGTCCAATCGTTTGATAAACAAGCTATTTGATGTTTAAAAAAGAAATTATTTCAAACGCTGCCACAATATAACTGAAGAAAAACTGAAGCAGCCAATGAAGATTCACAATTGATTAAAGGATTACGTCAACATGAGAAAATGTGCTCAATTTTTATAGACGAAATGCATTTTCTCGAAACATTTAAGAAAGCAAACCAGCGGAATGGCAAGCAAGCATCACAACTCAACATAACATCCTTCTACCTCAATGTGCTTTCTAGTCCCCTTTTTACAGGTTTCTGCAAAGGCAACGAGCGAAGAATCAACGAATGAAACTGTCTTTTATGAAAAAGAAAGCGACCAAGCTAACAGCACAGCGATGATAATAGCGAGGTGCTAAAATAATATTACTTAAGAAGGGAGTGAAATGAACGAACAGTTATGCCCCTCATGTAATAACTTAATGGTCTTACAACAATAAATGACACAGAAGTTTTAAAAGACCAGCAGAATTTGGCTCGTGAACGAAAATGATGTAAGTCCCGATCTACTCCAGGTAATGTGTTCCAAATGCGCATAACATGAAAGGGAACGAATCGACAGCGACATTTTGCAATGCCCGCTTTTGTTTGCAGTGAATGTCACCTTAGATGCGCGGTAAGCTGCACGAGTGACGACATGCAAGCAAAAGAAATGCTCGAAAATTGTTTACAATTCTATAGCACGGTTGAATGCAAAACCTGATCCTTCTAGCACGATGAGAGTCTGCAACAAAAATGCCTTTGCCCGTAAGACGGACGAAATGCATCCGGGAATGATTTGTTTGCGAAAGTTAGCCTGATGGACCGCCGTTGCACATTTTCGACGTAATTAATGTTCGTTGATGGGAATCCGAGAGAACTGCAGTATTCAAAGATTGGCCAGCAACATAAGCAGTCTGACTGAAGTGCTCAAATGCATCTCTACTGGAGGATGTGTGACGGTTCCAAGCACCCCAACTCCCTGTGAAATCCATAAAAAACATTTGTGAGGGTTCAGAATCTCTCTCATACGAACACTAGTAGCATCAATAACATTCTCAGACGACAACAATGTTTCGATGGAGAAGAACAAGTTGACAGATAAAATTTATGTCACAACCTCGCACTTTTCAGCCGAAATGCTGAATTGCCGGGCCAACGGCCAGTTCTTCAAATGTGGTAAATCAGTGCGCAGTTCGTGACAATTAATTGCGAATTCTGTAGTTTCTCAGAAGACGTTGCGAACGCGTTATTGACAAGCATCCACCAAGTGGTGCGCAGAACTTACGGAGTTGCACAGAGCAGCACTCACCCCGTACTACTATATATCTCAAATGATAACGTCTAGCAGGATTGGACCGAAGAAATTAGAAAGCCAAGTGGCCGTCGGAATCTTCGGTATGACGGAGATGCACATGCTCAATCTTCCTCTTCCAGGATCTACCTTCAAAATTTTTCTAAGTCTGTAGGAAAGTCTTTTCGAGGATGCTTTCGATGCAATAGTGGCCGCTAACCTTGACTCTTTATTCATCAAAAACTAGTGCGCTTCTGCTTGCATCCATACGCCATTCAAAATGTATCGCTATGGGCGGACAAGTAATGACCGCTACGCATGAAGCTCTTCTTTTGTGGCATCAACAGAGGACAACAATACCCTAATATTTTGAGAAGTGCAGCTTGTTTTGACAGCAAACACCTCTCTGAAGATGAATTATTCCAACAAGACGTCGTATACAGTTTTGGGAATCTGCGTTCACTCTTCAGGGTAACTATAGCACACGGTGCAGGTGAACATCTAGACCCTGCGAAAGCGGTAATTGTGTCCTTTCACAACCTCTCAGATTTTTCATTTATGCTCGACTACTCGATCATACAGCTCAATGATTGTTGAGATTTCACTCTACTCCTCTCGCTAAAATCTTTCGCATCCTCGAGGCGTTCACTGCTGGCCACCCCCTGTCTTTGACCGTATCAATCCGTCCGTCTCTTTTAGATCGCAACCACGTCTTCCTAGCTCACTCAGAGAAGACGCGGAGTATCGGCGTGAGACAAGATCTCTCCCCATGGAAGCAACGAAAAAGCAAGTTAACGGACCAAAATTTGCATTAACAATACTTGATATCTGGTGTAACAAAGCGCTCCGTCGATACAGTGTCGCAATGATGGAAACTGAAGAACAATGACGTACTGTTGGCATTGTTCTGTTATACTCTGTATTTAAGTTTTTTATTTGTAAAACCTCTAATATACATAACAGAAGTCATTAAAACGAACCGTAACAAGGCAATAATGACTCTGGGCACAAACTTTCTTCTGCTGCAATGAAAAATTGCGGAGTTCGGTTTCCGGCAGAAATAGACCATTGATTTTCTCACACACTGGTTTCAATGAGCCAAGAAATACTGAGTGGATTGCGAGACAGCTGTTCAATGGCTAGAACCTATTTGAGAGGTGGAAGTATGAAAAGTGATACACCGCAAACCTCTGCAAATCATCCCATGCAATCCTCAAATTCATTATGGTAGCGTTGTGAACCAACTATGAAGTATTTATTCCCAAATTGAGTGGTTCAGCTAACATACGCATTTGAATCTCAACAACTTCTGAGGCATAAACAGAAAATGTTTATTGAAATATTTAAAAATGATAAGAACTGCGTGTTCTTATTCAGTTCATTAAGGGTGAGATGCGAATAAAGTCGTAATAGAGCGATACGTGCAGGCAGAGATATTCAAGCAGTTAGTGTAATGACTCCAACGCGAATAACGCAATCATTCCACTCAGCAGGGGAAAAAATGACAAGGACAGGACGAACACAGAATAAAACGAAGGGAATGGAAAGCTGTTGAAGGTTTTTGAGCTAATCGGCGGAAAGGATAAGGAGGCCACGCAACATGCACAACATGCGGGTTCAGCACCTCTCTCAAAATACATCTCAAGATGTCGATGCGGCATAGCACTCAATAGTCGAACTCACGAGCTTCTTTGCTGTCAGACCTATGCTTCCACCAACTAGCAAAGTGGGTCCTCAATAGCAGGAAATAGCAGTTGCTGAAACTGTATTTTGCAATGGACAGTCATCAAAGATGCCGTAGTGAGTCTTCGCATTAACAGCTGCGAAGCGTCCGGAAATGCAGCACTGGGAAACTGGAACCTGTAGCAAAGCATTTATGCAGCATGGCGTGAAATACCACGGGGTGGACAAGATGAACTCAGTGCAGTAGAGGAAATGGTAGGCCAGGCAGGTAAAAGCTGCGAAAGCCGTGCTTGAAGGATCAATCAACAATGTTCGATATCATCAACTTACGATGTGTCGTCCACTAACGAAATCGGCAGGAGAGTCCACAACTGCAAGTATCGCTGGAGCCACGTCTTCGGCAGTAGCCATCGGAGGCCACTGCTGCTTGCTCGTACGCGTCCTCAGTGCGTCAACTCGACCGAGCCCACACTATCGATCGACGCATATTGCATCGCCGTCTGCGTTCACTCGTGTGCTCGCGCTATCTCCGTATGTGATGTGGTGTAGCGCAGTGGTGTCTCTAGCAGTGGGGGTGCTGAATTTCACCAAATGACTGCTCGCGAAAATCACCCCTTCAAGGCAGTGCTCCACTTATGCTGGCGGTTCGGTACGTATATGGAGCCCTAATATCGTCATCTACATTGTCTTCTTCAGGTTCCATCACAGCGTGCCAGTAATGCAACCATCCTTAGCTCCGATAGTAGTATTGGCTCATCGAAACAATCTGCGGCAGCTGAAATGCACAGGAAACGTGATATGAATTGGTGAGGTATAACACAAGTACATAGGTATAACACAAGTATATACGACGCGTGTCAGCACCCTTATGTTCAGGCACAAATATCCACGATGCAGTTGCTACTCTTTGAGACCGACGAAACTAAGGAATACTTTCTGGAGTCGACAATGTTACTTAATGTGATTTAGTGTACAAACTAGGTAAAAAAAAAGAGACAAGAACCAATCTAATAACGACTGCGTAAACGTCCCAACGGGGCTGTGCTAAATAACTCAGACAAGAGGACATATGAACATTAAAAGTAAATCAAATTATAAAGCACTGCACTCAAAAAAATGAAAACCACTAGATGGAAAGTCAGTAAAAAAGACGAGTTTTTTTTTTGTGGGCCATGGTTATTGTCAGACTGCTGCAGGCTGTGCATTTCAGGGATCGACAGTAAAAAAAATTGCCGAATCAGAGGAAGTGGGTGGAGGAGGAGGAGAGGGGGGGGGG
>JAARMF010000445.1:44936-63529 GCA_022844705.1 Toxascaris leonina | reverse complement strand
GGGGGGGGGTGGTAGGGGGAAATTGGAATAACGCTGCAAGAATTCAGTCGAGTGAAATGATTCAACCGTCACTTAGCGTAGAATTCCACTGCTTTTGTAGTGATATGTAGAAAGCCTGGTTACCGGGAGGAGAACTTTGTGCTGGATTTGCTGACAAAAGCCCACACCAAAGTGGCATAATTCAATGAAACTTTTATAGCTTGAGCTTGAACCGAACTTCATTGTCGACGGTGATAAAAATGCGCCAAAATCGCGACAATTGTGAGTTCAGGATATCCGATAAATTGTTTGGAGGTCAGTAGCACATCATCTCTTTACATATTCTAAGCTTCAACAGAGCTTAAAAAGCCGAATCCAATGGCGCCAACGTCAACTTCATCGGTTGATCAGAGACTGAGGTCTTTTAAAATCACTTCTAACAATCAATGTAGGATGTGAAATTTCAAAATACCCTAAATTAATGATTTTTTAGAGTCGAAGAACAATTGACTCATATTTCCAAACGACTTTAGATCCTCCGTCAATCGAAGCCTATAGCACCAGAATAGTTTGACCCGATCTTGAGATATGAAGGTCTCCTTGGACTCTCGCATTTTCACATGCCCTTGTCGTCGACTAGATTTCTGATAAAGTTGCTCGGAAGACCTTACAAATTTATTCGGACCATCCCAAACGCCCTAGTCATCTAAGTTCAACAAGATTTTACCGAAAAGCCTGTAAGTCATGTAGATTTCAAGGATATCTTCAGCGAGAGCAATACGTTGCATGGGATCTGCATCGGTCACAAAAGTTTCACAGCGAGCTGGCCTCGATTTGCGATCTTTGAAAAGTAGTTTAGGTGGGAAAATTTTGAATTTAGCAAGTTGCCAAGAAAAGCGGAGGCGCCGGAACCATATTCACATAACGATAACCACCGACATTCTCTTACCAACATCATTTCGCTAAAAACCAACTCAGGTTTAGAAACTGAAATTCTTGCTTCCCACCATACAGCTCTTCTGGATCAAGAGACTTGCTTATGATGAGAAACACTCTGAAATTGTAACCTTCTAGATGTCCTGTCAGTTTCTCGATGGAACACTCAACCGTAGTGCAGAAACGGACACATCCGAACTTGTGTCCCATACGAACGCAATCAGTTCCAGATTAAGTCGCACATTCGAAGTTGCATGAGTTTTCGGGACCATCAAGCATCCTCCTCGCTTTTTTCAACAAACCCTCTGAATTCCATCCAAATCAAGCGACAATGAGTGAGCTATAATCAGTGATTCTTTCGAAAGTGAAGATTTTTAGACTATGCAGATCTTCCACACCTGCATTCTACAAAATTGTCTGCTAGTGCATCTGCGCAACCACACGTCAAAACCAGAAGGAAAATGAAGAAGCCGACTCGATTTATCATAGGAACGTACAAAGTAACCTCGGGTGCATTCCGTTGACTCAAATAACGCTCATCCATATTTAAAGCAGACACAGCACAACTATCATGCCGGCATTAATTATGTCACCGTTGCTGCACCACTAAGATGCTGACGGCGCAAACATCTCATAAGGATGTGCCATTTTGTGCATTGATTGAACTAGACCACTCACGCGGACCTATCCGCTTTGCAACGGTATAATATGACTACTGGTGCCGTGGTAGACTGTTTCAGGTGCGACCGCCCACATTCTTGGGACCATGGATTCCATCTTTACGAATACGTAAAAACCCACTCGCGCAAACAGCCGCGTTGAAAATCTATGTTCAACTACCGGGGCTCAGTTCTCACAACCCAGTTGTGCAAGACTCTACCTGTTATCCTCTCCCCACTATCGGATCATATAGGTGCTCCTACGAGTTCACTATTTATCTAGAACATTGACTGAATAAAGCCTAAGATTTATTTAGCATAGAGCAGTGTTTTTCTATCACCTGCCATGCCCTTCTCGATTTGCTCATACTGAAAGAACTCCCAATGCACATTCTAGCATAAGCCAAACTCGTTTGGCATAGTGTAGGCTACATGTGCAACAAAGGCCCAGCGATCCGTTGAAATTATGATCCTCCTCAAATAAAGATAATGCAATGTGTATGTGCTAAGCATGCTTTCAAACATTTCAAACTTTTCGGAGCAGCTGTCACTAGAAGCATCGTTGCTGATTCTTGGAAGGAAATTAGATCTTTGCATGTCGCACAAGATTTCATTTGTTCATACTTACTCAGGCATGTCTAGTTTATTTTCGTTTCCTCTAAACGAGAATAGAGAATAGAACAACAACGGTAACATAACATTCGCCTCGACAGATAGTTATTAGCATGGAAAATCCGACAATTTTAAACGCTGTCCTCCTCAGTAATATAATCTGATTTGATGACTGTTTGTAAAGCTGATTTTCTATTCATATTTTAAGTGAACTCGTTGAATAATGGGAAGATTTCTGCACTCAATTTCTCTTGCTTCCCTTATTGTTTCGATAGAATCTTTTATCTCTCGCATGGATCGCATTGAGTTTCTCGACTGAAGAAGGGTTACGGAGGTTTTTTTTAATGCTTTCGAAAATTAAAAATTAAATTAGCAACACGTCGCCAAAATCTATTGGATTGCAATCACTTTGCCAACCAACAGAAAAGTTACGTGCATGGCACTTAGAAAAGTGCTCTTTTTGAATAACCAGATTAGCGTCTATTAGGCTACCTGTCTTCAGTTAGGAATGACTTTCGATGAAAGAGTCATCAGTGAAATGATAAGGTCGACAACTATAGGGATGGCATTGTTATCAAGAATGATGGACTATATGAATGACTATTCTGCGAATATCATTCAAATAGGATTTCGCATGTAAAACACTTACCACTTTCCGGAGTCGAATCAAAAGCCTGGATTGTGCGAAAAATTTCGCGAGTCAGAAAGGAACAGAGTCAATGGCAGCAGTGGAAGGCTGTGTCGAAGTTATTTTACTTCGACTATGTCTGTGATTAGGCCCAAATTCGGACTTCTGACGTTGTTTCTGCAAGACAAAGAATTGACTTTCACTGATTCTGCATTAGGAAATAGAGGAAAAATTTCCTAACTCCAGGATCTCCAAGACAAAGAGGATCTTCAAAGCAAGGAGTCAACTCTGAGACAATTCCTCTCTAATTTTGCTACCAGGATTTCGCCACAATAGCAGATGAAGATACTGCTCACTGAAGAACATCAGAAGAAAAAAACGTTCTTGAAAAAAAGCAACAAATGTTTTTGTTGATAAAAGAATTGAATTATACCAAATGGAATCTATCTTTTCACAGCGAATCCTCGTTTATACCCCTCTACACTTGTTTGAAAGTAGAAGCCTTCTTATTCGACGATTCTGCAAAGATACGACGAATTTTTGCACTCTGCCCTTTTTATGAAGTTCGGGTAAAATCCATCCACCTCCTCCTCGCGACACCAGATGTGCAACAGATCGATGGTTAACGGCTGTTCTGGTCTTTGGCGTTAGACGGAGCGACGCGCCGACAGAAGAATTTATCGGTCGCGTCAAATGCAATGTCTATTCAGGATCATCGCTATACAGCTACTGCGTCCTCTGGAAGCGATGCGAGAAATGTGCGAGGATTATCTACAAGAGAACGCGGCGAGTTAAAGAAGTGAGCTTAAATATGTCTTGGTAACTTTAACATCGGTACCATTACCGGAAGCAGGAGAGAATTGGAGCACATCCTAAAGTCTCGTCGAATCGATGTCGCATGTGCACAAGAAACCAGATGGATTAGACAAGAGCTGCGGACATCGGAGAAGGTTACGAAATGCACTACAACGGGAATAAAAAGGGAGATGGCATTGGTATCTTACTGAGCGAGATCCTTTGTGATTCCGTTGCGGAAATTGCACGCCCTACTAATTGCTTCATGTTATTGAAGCTCGGTTCTGATGGCGAGCGGTTCCGGATCGTCTGATGCTACGCATTACAGATGAACAGCTCTGACGATGTGAAGGACAAATTCTAAGAGAAGCTCAGCGGTCACATGAGAATGATTGAGCTCGAAGAACAAGTCTTGCTAGGTGGCAAGATGAATGGGCACGTTGGAAAGCCGACAACTGGATATGAACGAGTTCATGGTGGTCAAGGTTTCGAAGACAGCAATGAAGATTAATCGACCTCGAAGCTTGCAACTGATGCGCAACTGACACCATCGGTCGGTGTCGCTCTTCAACATAAGCTGCTTACCTTGAACATTTAACTTGACCTCAGACAACAGCGGAATTCCCGGCGCTGCATTCTAGAAAAGATCACGTGGTGGCGTCTCCTCGAGCATGAGAATGCTCTCCAGGATGCTCTCAGGCAAATCAATATTGATCTCACCTGGGACGACCCAAGCATATAGAGTCAGATTATTGAACAGATAGATGACGTGGTAGAACATCTTCGGCAAAACAAAACCTGGATGATGCTACATCGATAAACAGACATGGTGGTGGAATGCTGACGTCCAGCGAGTTTTGAAGGGAAAAAAGCAGATGTTCAAGGAATGATTTCACTCGAAGAATGACGCAGACCTCGATCGGTAAAAAACTTGAAGAATTTTGGTAGGCGAGCAGCCGCTAACGCATAAGGTCGACTACGATCGACTTTATGAGGAAGTGGATGCGCCAGAAGGGGCGAACAAGGTCTTTCGCTTTGCGAACATGCGACCCCAAGCTAAACAAGATGTGGGCCAGGTCAAGCATTGAAGATGTAAATCATCGTTTTCTGTAGGATCCCGGGAGTAATCTCAAGATCTTGGAACTCCTATTTCGAGAGAATTAAAAATGAAGGATTCCCGCATGCGTGCATTGAGCATGCTGACTCAGTCTTTGGCCCCATATCTCGAGTTTCAGAACTCGAAGTAGCAAACGCAGTCAGTAAGATGAAGCGGAGAAAACCTTCTAGACCGGATGATGCCCCAGCTGAAATATGGAAGTTGCTCGTTCGAAAGGGTTCTGTCATTCTCGCAGGCCTATTCAACAATATCGTTTACGCAGGGACTATTCCTGAAGTCTGGCCGAGGAGAACAGCAGTCTCGATCTGGAAAGGCAAAGGAGATATAGCTGAATGTGCCAACTCTCGCTGATCCGGTTGTTGTGCCACACCATGAAGATCCTTAAAAGGGTGTTAGATGAAAGGCTGAGTCGCCTTGTCAGTCGCACACGCGATTAATACGAATTCGTCAGTCGCTGTGGGCACACTGATCCCATCCACGCCGTGCAACTACGTTTAGAGTGTTATGAGGAGAAGAAGATTCGAGTGCACATGAAATCTCCCGATCTTGAAAAAGCCTTTGATTGAGTGCCACATGACTTCATAAGGGCACGTCTCAAAGAAATACAGTACCTCGAAGGCTTATTCATTCAGTCTAGTCGAGGTTAATCTGTCAGCCTCCCGATCTTCAACTAGCTCTGCCTCTGCTAGTGACTCAATTCCATGTTTACAGCGGATATGACGTGAGCGCTAAAGCCCTTTTTAAGAAAATCACATAAAACAGATATACCTTTCCTTAGTATTCGCTTCTTCAGCGTGAAGTATGCGCAGTCGAGCTATTGATACCGTGATATGCAAACTTGACAATCGTTTTATCAGGTAACACAGGAGAAAACATCATATCAGCACTCTTAAAGTCAATTTGGCACTCACTTAAAATAGTGGCTATGAGCATTTACGTTGGATATTGATAGGCCGCTTCAGCTATCAGGGAAGTATAAATAAACGCGCATTGGCAATCCGCATAAAGGGTTCTCTGTTGTGATCGTCTTGCTGACTACGTTTGAAGAAAGGTGCATTCTTGAGCTCGCTTCATTTATAAGCAGTGCAACAATTAGAATACTTTCATTTCCACAGCCACAAAAATTTTACAAAGCGACTACGGTAATAGGAAATGTATTCCCGTCATATAAAGTTGAGTGATGTTTAATGCATGATGAGCAAAGAGATCGCCTCGTGTTTAAGCAGAAGCCCAAATCTGACGATTACTTGAACTTTTTATTCACATTCACATATTCATTCATTATGTCGCGTGAACGCATACACGAAGAGGTGTCGGAAACTGTGTTTTCCCTAGGAAAGGAGAACATGCGAGTTCTCATTGCAGATCGAATTCGCTCTTCACTTCGGTGCTCCAGCAATTCCTCTCCTGAAATCCAAGTGTCCACGTGCTGGGTCTTCTACTCCGGCGAAACTTTAAGGAACCACGCCTTTTTGTTAGCTGAAATTGGGATCAGTCGCAAATTTTTCATTCATTCTTTGCGTCTACTGAACGTATTTGCAATGTCTATTTCTGTACAAAGCATTGCCAAGATATGTGCTTGTTATACACTAAATATAGTGTGTCGCTTTTGTGGACCGTAGAAGAGCTTTTGACTCCGTAGAATCAACGGCAGTCATAAATGGTTTGCATGAGACCGGTGTGCACCCAGCATACGTTGACATAATTGAACTTATTGATAAAGAACGCACAACCGACGTTCGACTCCTCAACGATGTATGCCACGTGAAGATTAACAGAGTCCGACAAGGTTGTACTGTCCCCACGAAGCTGTTTGCGGTGACTCTCGAAGGAGCATTCTGGAAGATGAACCATCAAGGCGGGATCATGATTGGTAGTGAAAAGCCAAACCGCCTTCTCATTGCTGATGACTGTGTCCTCCTTGCCACGAATCCTCAAGATCTACAACACGACCTACAGCAACTAGCAAACCTGCCCAGGGAAATCGATTTGGAAATGAACTCGTCCAAAACAGAGTGGATGAACGAATGAAAAGTATGCTAAAGTATAGTTTGAAATTCGTAGTCAGTTGGTCTTACTGTGTCGTAACGGACAGGAGGATCTGTCGGAACAAAGCGGGGTGGGGGGAGGGGGGGGGGGAGGGGTAAGTTGAAACGAATAAGGGAGAACGGCCGTCACGAATTGGGAGGATAATTCGAGGGCAACGGGTGAACGAGTTGCGTCGAGTGAGTGACAAACGAGTTGGGTGTTTCCCGCCGTCACACCCTCACAAAAGAGGCGAGGAAGCGAAGGGGAGAGCAATCCACAATTAGATCCTCTCTTCTTTGCACGACCATATATATATATAGCAAAGTTCGCCCATTGTTGATTGTCTGCGTTTGGTTGCTGGCGCCTGATCCATTGGCGTTTGGTCTGATCTCAATAGCAGTCGCCGCAGTCTTCGTTGTCTCAGTAGCAGTCACAGCGGTCTTTGTTGCTGACTTTGAATGCGGTCGTTGCACCGGATGCAACATATTGGTTCGCACAAAGTTTTCGCCTTTTCTTTAAGTGATCAAATGATGATTCGCTTATTGCTTCTTGTTGTTTTTAACTATCCAAACTGCAAATGAGTTGCATACCGTCTGCGTATTATACTATCCAAACATCCTTCCAGAAGCTGCATTCTTTCAAGACCGGAAAGATAAATGTCGAACGGAGATGTGTAGAGGACGCAACTTGTGGGACCTTATTAGCGGTGAGTTTTCCTTGGGGTATTGTGGCCTGCACAATTTATATTTTTCACCTCGACGAACAACTTCTCAATAACCTGGAGATGTTTACGTTTAACCGAGCTGTGTTGTCTGTTAGCTGATGCGGTATGCATGGTTTGGCGGTGTCACAAGCCCTCATATCAGGTTGGACTAGAGTGAAAAATCGTTCTTCTTTTTCGTGTTTGGAACACACATGCTGAAATAGCTGTATAGCTTATAGTTAAGTACATTTTTCTCGACGGCGCTGTCTTTGTGTATGGCTGTCCATTCTTTATGGGGTTTTCCATTGACAGAGAGTACAATTCTGGTCCGACCTGATCTCTGGACAACTTCAGCATTTCACCTCTAATCTTATGAAACCTTGATGCTTTGTATGACTACATATAAGCGAATGTCTTCATAGAGTATCGATGATGAGCACTTTCGGCTCCAGCTCATATCCGTTTCTTTTGTGATTTCTGTCCGACACAGTTTCTTGCAACTCTATGGAATTTTTTTTCTTAGCTCGCGATGGCCAGATTGGTCCTTCTAAAACCTCTGACAAAGATTAGAAGATCCTTAAGGGTCCTTTCGGGTACGGGGTCTTTTAAAGCGAGAGGTCTTTGCGATGGCGGTTCTCGTGGTCTAAAATCATTGAACAATCTTCCCGCAGGGGGTTTCTGTCATGGAGCTCCGCAGGGGAACAACGTTGAACTCCGACCGCTGTTAGCGATTTCGCTAGAGCAACAAAGTACTCGGTACTTCGAGTGCATTAAGGCGGCCTTCAAAGCTGCACTAATTTTGAAGTAAAGTAGAACACAAATACAATTATTATCAAGATTTTCACGAAAGTAGAAGTAGAGTGTGGCTTCTTCTTTGCGGCATCCATACTAAGAATGCTTTTTGGGACTCTCGAAGTATGGAAAGCAGAATCTTCCAATGTCTCGCAAGCAAAACTACTAAAGAAACAAAAAGGCAACTGAGACTTCATTTTAGAATCGTTTTCTGCTTATTCGATCTGTATTAAATGCGTTAATTTTTATAAAAGCATAAAATCTGTTTCCGGTGTATCTTTTCTCGTTGGTCAACAAAGCCGCAAGAGTCACAGTGATCAAAAATTTCCGATTTAATCAACAGACGCATTCTATCTCTAGTTTCATCAAAATCTTCATAATGTTGATAATCATATGTTCAACAAAAGCTTGCAAGTGAAGTTTTCTCCACAGTCGATCGGATATGTCAGCAAAGTCGTATCTTTTTCTGATGAAAATTCATTCACTGCATTTATCTGATTTTTTTCCAAGTATGGCTGACTTTATGAGGGTAACTTATATGGCTTAGTACAGCTATAGCGTAAAGAAACCAGATATAGTACGGAACAAGATGCTCTTGTCTAGAAAAGCAGCAACTACTGGAGAAGAACAAACAAAAAATGTGCCATATGTTGTAATTGAATCTATATGTGTAAAACACTGCGCCGAATAGAACTACTTAAAAAAGTAGTGTGTTCGTGTGGTTTATTGTTCAGTTAAATGGCTTGAAACAATCACTTACAACCATTTAATCAGCCCAAAAAGCATTAAAGTTGTCACGAATATTTGACGAACTTCGAAGCGCTTAGATCCAAACTTTCATAAAATAATATTTCACTGCCAATATACTACTCGTATGAATATAGAAAATCTGAAAATGAATCCTCGTCATGATTACGGAGCGAAGGGGCACCGTATTTCACTTGTCTCTAATTTATAGCGCTGGAGGAAACACATCATGTCGCGCTTTCAGCATTGACCTCAATGTCAGGGATTTTCTGTTAACGAGCTAAAAGTGTTTGGCATCCCATGTATTACAGGCCTCTTTTGGTTCATTTAGATGATCATCGTCAGACTCCATGACGAATAACATTGTGAGTCGCATGGGTATACTTATTTGTGAGCAATGATACCACTGACACAAAAGGTTTGTTTCTGTGTCGTCCTGTGCTGCACCAAGTATATAAACAAAGGCGAAGCTTGGAAATCGCTACGGCATAGCACATTCACAATTTCCCGAAAGTGTAGCATAACAGAGTATATTTGCCACCTTGGAGATTCAGTGTAGCGTATTTGTGAAAGTTTTTTAAAATAATATAGTTTCAAAAAGTCTTTTTTAAAGTAATATAATTGAGGAAATGAGAAATGAAAATAGGCTCGGAGTTGGAAAGGTGCTCATACGGTCGCGAAGAATGCTCAAAGAAGAATGAGGGAAACAGCGAGAAATCTCGAAAACAACCGAAGTACAAAAGGCTGTAGGAAAGCAAGCGGTCATTTGTGCGTGGGAGCTGTGCGTACATAACTAAAAAACGCTCTGTTAGACAGAAGCCGCGTAAAGATTCGCCCATGCATTCGCTCACAAACAAACCGTATAAAAAGACGAGCGTCACAACAATATAAGTCGATTCGCCTATCTGCTGCCGAGAAGCTCGGTCACCTTGCCGAACATCATCTGGCGTTCATCTTGTGAAATCAGTGTATAGTTATACAACCTACGATATTTTCCTTTATTGCTGTCCCTACGTATTGATAGCCGTTAAGCTCGACCCTCACTCCTGTTGTGTCACAAGAAATATGAATCTCAGCGACCCAATCAACTCTTTATAGTTTTCCGTTCAACATGTGGAGATTCTCGTTTAGTATCAGGTTACATGCGATTTCACTTCTAAAAATCGGCTTTCAGCAAACCGAAACGTCTAGACAGAGCTCAACTGCTGCGAATACTTTTCAGGAACTCGCGTTTGTCTAGCGAACTATGATGAGGCCACATCATGCACATGCATCCAAGCGTGTGCGTTTGACGTTACCTCCGTTTTCACGAGTTTCAGCTCGCGATTCATTGAGGCTACAGGTACAAAATCACCGAGAGAAACCAAATGACTGGATCGAGCTCCCATCCGCAATATCTCCACAAACCTTCATTTTCACAAGAGTTTCTGGGGTTAAAGTAAGTGGTAAAATTTGCATGCTGGACTTATTCAACTATAAGGCGGTCAAAAACCATCCAAGAACTACCCTTTGCTACAGGATTTCTCAAGTTCCATGTGAAAGATGCTTCAGAAAACTCATTGTTATTGCTTTTGCATGTCTGTAGGGGGAAGGGGGGGGGGGGAGGCGGAGACGAAACGCAAAAGTGCCTATTATGCCCCAGCCATCGCCACTTTTTTCTTCTCGTTCAGCACATAGAATATCAAAATATCTTCATTTCCGTTTTTCTTTTTCAAATATCGCGAATTTCGGAATCGCCTTTCTTGTTTTGCCAAAAATTGCATCGAGCATCATAATGTTTATTTGTCCTTCATGGCTCATTTAACATGTCTTTCAATGAGAACATCGATTCTTTCATCGGTCATCGTTTCGAAATTTCAGACACCTCACTATATATTGTTCGAGTGAGAGGTTAGATGTAATATCCCAAAAAGTTCACAGAGTCTTTCTGATGTGGTTGTGTAAATCAGATCAAAGTTAGTGATAAACAAATGTGGCTGTGTACGCGAGTGCTAACATCAACTGTTTGGTTATTATGAACTTTGATGTTACTCTCGCTTAGCGCATACCCTCTAAAGAATATTTACAAGCGTAGCAAATTTATTCAACGAACTAATCTACAAGAAATGCAAGAGTACAGTTTTACTCAGCACAACTACCGTGCTCTATAGCTGCACCTTTCAGTATTGCAGTTACAATATAGTACAGCAAGTTGACATTTTCAGAATCGTCATCAAGTATGGCGTCGATCGCTCTTTGAGAATGGAGTTCTATACAGCATTCATCTCGAACCAATGTCATTTCGTCCCAGGCGCACACACACGCACAGTCACACACACACAGCCACACGTACACGCACGGCCGCACGCGCGCACAGCCACACATGCGCAGCCACGCGCACACCCAAAATACACAGCCACGCAGACAAATGGCTACACGCGCACACACACACTGCTTCCGACATCACTCCGCCAAATTTCCTGAACAAAAATTATTTGCAGAAGCACACAAAAAGCCACCTATGGCGCAGATGCAGAAGTCGGTGACCCACCAATGTCGCCAGATTCGAAGGTTGGTGTGCATCTGAAACACCCTCATCCACCCACCATCCAACTCCAGCGGACATCCCATGACGGCAATTTTGCTCGATGCAACTTGCTGACCAAAGGAAGTCATTGATTTTCGTAGCAAAATGATCAGAAATCCTACTTCTCGCAACCTAAATTCATTTGTCCACATCGTAACCGGCCACAATAACGGAACCAGCAGTTATCGTGTGAACACCATACACGCCATCCAATGAACTAAGCGAATTGGTGCAGCATAAACCTCAATGCGTCCAAAAAGCTACATCCGTCAGCAATCTCTAGTTCTCCGCAACGCTTCTTGAGTGCGAAAAAAGGTTTCGATCCTTTGCACAACAACGAATGTGCGAACATTTACTGAGAAAGAAAACAACTGCATAACAAGATAAACGATTTACAACATCTCAGCAAAGCAATTAAACAATTCTGAGCACCCAGTATAATTTAGTTTGACAACCATCGTACCTCCCACTTTCAACAAAGAATGCTGATGTGCGGAACGACTCCTTAGTGTACCGGAAAAACTGCTCAGCTCCGTGTACAGTATACACATAGAACTGTATATGCAAGTACATGTAGCTTAATAGCCAACCATCACCAACAACACTGATCGGGGCAGGCAACACGCTTGTTTAATCAAAAGACAACGTGCTTCATAAATGCGCGCGTAATTATGGGCAATTTGAAAAAAACAAAGCTTCTAAACTGAAAACCAAAAAGAAAAATGATTCGCGCCGAACACCTGTAAAGAATATTACAAAGCACGCCAAATCAAGCACGTGAAAACGAAACAGATTGAGGAGCGTATGCGACACTTGGCTTAAGACAATTCAAAAATCGAAAAAACGCTAATCGCTTAAGCGCACAACGACGTGACGACCAGAGAGGCAAGCAAATCGCAGTGGTAGAAGACAAGTGGAACATCTCAATGAATACAATTCGCGAGCCATTATACCACAAAAAAAACGTAGGCGAAAAACTTTTGCGAATGTTTCAACACCTCAAAGTCTGATCCAAAGTCGTTGAAGTGGCAACAAAGCAGGACCATTAATCCAAGTGTGAAAAGCGAAACAGTGATTTAGAAAAATGATCCTCAAAAAATTACAGAGCAGAAAAAGACCGCGAGATGCCAGTGGGAGATTGCGCTCAATCAGAACTGATATAATACGAAGACGACAAATCAGACTTACTCTTTTTTTTCACCTAGCCATTTTAACATTTTCACTCAAGTCTTTTCCATCACTACGCTCAATTTCACAAAATCGCTAACAGTCCCTTCCAGCGGGCAGCAAACGGGGAGAAAATAAGCCTAACTAATGTAGCCACCAAGTCCCTACCTCATGCTCAACGTGGAATAGTCAGGGCAACGAAGTGAGACCCTCCTTTGCAAAAAAAATTCAGAGAATGAGCAAAACGCTGTTTCTTGGATTTTAGCCCTTCTAATTGACAGCTCATTTTTATTCGCTGCCTGAAAATGGATCTGTGTACCTTGCCGATTGGTGCACTTTCTTGTCGGCATTGACTCCTTTGAAACTGAGGCACTATCAACCAATTTGCACTGGAATTTTTCCGTGCACAATTAACATCATAAACATATTTTTAAACTCCACGCCTCACCTATTATCCACACTGGACCATCCAGGCTGTTTGATTCTAACCATCGTACCAGTCAAAGATCGTATTCTGATCGGGCGTTCTTCACACAATTCTGACCCTCAATTTGATACCGATAAAAAAAAATTCATTTCATTCACTTCGGCAAGTACTTTGTAATGAAACGTTACACAACTGAGGAGCTCATCAAGCAGCTTATTTAGAGCACAAAGAAAACAGTGATGCAAAAAAAAACCGTACTACAAACATGTACCACAGCTAAAGGCGCTTAAATATCCAACTATAAAATCGATAAGCGCCAATAGTTTTGAAATCGTATGGTGACAGCAAGAATACTAATAAAAGAGCTTTAGAGATAAACGTAACTCAAGAGATAGCAACTGCAGGCTGAATGAGCAACGCTAGCCACCTGAACACATCGTATAGGATCCAACAAATTATGCTCCCTGCGTTAAGGCAAAAGAACACCCAATCCTCCCATGCCAATCATCTATCAACGAGTTTATCTTTGCCCACCCAAAGATGCGCCACTTAAACGAATTTTTCTGCTGCGGCGAAACTATTCCACCATAGAGGAATATAGAAAAGTTTGATGAATTCTAAGCAGTGCATCGTAAATACCCAACGACGCAACTGGGCGGACATCACTATGAGTTGAGAAGACAAACGTGCGAAGTGAACGCTGCTGACAATGTGTGGCCATAGACAAACATTTACAACATTATGAGCAGCCAAATAATGAAGGCAATGCTTGCACGACATTAATATGTCGTACGTAGAGACCGCGAACAAATACATCAACATTCTGCATAAGTCTAGTGCTTTACCTACTCCGACACACAGACAGACAACAACACAATAGTCCCACACACCTCTACGCACATTGCGATTATCCCATTTGTGCCTGTGTTGCGATGCATATGAAAGAATGTGCACCCCTCCCCCTTCCCCCCTCCACTTCACAGAATTCTGATCTGTTCGTCAGGAAGGCGGAAAAGTGTTAGTTTTACCGTCATTACCAGATTAGATGACTTCGATTCCTTGTTAGAGCTGATAGCGGTTTTGAACCACTCGGCGATGGATGCAAGAACTGGTGCGCTTCCTTGATAGAAGTCGAGATTCCAATCTTTTGTACCTTACTTCCGTATCTAAGACAGCTCTTGAAGTTCCCAAAAACAATTACCCTCCGCTGTGAATAATTCATCCCAGCACGAAACAGTGATGGCGAACAACAATAAGCCTTAAGATAGAGCGAAATAGCGCACATACGCTTCCTTCCTTATAACACCTACCAAAATACATCTCAGCCTGGCTAAACTAAAACCAGCAACTACAACCTTAAGACCAACACTTGCTTCTCGAATACTGTCGCTTTTTATTACATTAATGTGACATCACCCATGAGCAACCTCTGCCCTCCTATCCGACTTCAGAGAAATGCCGCAAACCCTATAAGTTTTCAGGAAAGACCCGTCGTCGCAAGACTCGAAATAAAGACAATAAAAAACTTGAAAGATTTTGGGCTGAATGCGCTAAAATTCCTATCTTCTTCTGAGGTCGTGCTGTGCTATTAAGAAGTGGCAATATGAACACAGCGCGCCCTACAGCTTTCCATTCAAAATGCACTCTACACTCAAAAACTTTTGGTGCATAAGAATCTGTAATTTGCAGTCCGCTGGAAATATCAGTTGTGAGTTCCTAATCTTATGACAGATATCAACTCGCTTAAAATCAATAGAAAGCCACATCCCGCAACACCCCATGATTGCACCTTCAATTGATTTTGCTGATTTTCATAACATTATCACTTGCATTTGATCACATCTCGACAGTTCGCAGACTGTTCAAAATCAACGTAAGGAAAAGCCAAAACAAACAGAGATGTCTGCCAATACGATACCTTGCAGTTCCGCATATCGGACCAATCAGTTTCATAAAACGCTCACATATAACAAACCATTTCGTCCCGAATTCGACTGACCCGGCCATCCGTCTATAAAGGATACTCGTTTCTAGGTTGATTGTGAGATAGTTATGCAAAATGTACGCGCATTTTCAGGCATATTTAGGAACCCACAACTGCTCATGTAGCTCCTAGCAAAGTTGATGACAGTTGATGACACAGCCTAAAACCACACCTAGATAGACATCCCATGATGTAACTCACATCCACCAAATTTCGTAATCCTGGCCTCAATAGCTCCCGAGACAGTCAATCAGAAACACAAGTACACACAGACACTTCGCCATCATGCATTCTGTGAATGCAAATTTGCGAAAGCGTATATCAAGCAGGTATAATGAAAGCAATAGTTCAATAGTGCTGCGTTTTTGTGGTGTGAAAATTTACGAATCATAGCTCCCGCCAAGAAATTCTGTGACAAATGCGCCAAAGAACTGACCCAGAAAGCTGGCTATGGTTGAAAAAGACGATGAGTCCGCATGAAAAAAAAGCTACCTTAAACAGTCGCCATTCCAGTCATTTTTCGCATTAAAACAGAACATCGTCAACACGTACCGGCTAATGCTGCCTAGAAAGCAATAAGCCTCGCCCGTGTAAGTGCCACAACGAAGAAATATAAACGCAAGACGGGATAAATCTTGTTCAACAATACCCCACAAAGTATAAATATTAACGTGTAAGTAAGCTAACGGAAGGCATATTTGTCGGTAGATACACAAACCACCAACTGGCGAATGACATACTGCAAACAACGACCAAGCAAGCTATTTCGCCACAGGAAACGAGTGTCGCCAGCAAACGAGATGCTCATTTAAAGAAATGCGCTATGAACATAGCACATGACAACGTGACGATTGCAAAACAAAAATGAGACATGCATTGAGAAATAACACCGGGCATCATATTGCCCCAATCATTGTTGACTCCATGTACATCCGTGCCCATATGCTCACCTCACTTCGGTTGGAACGTTTGAGGCGCAAAAAGACCTGCAAAGCAATTCCAAATGCAACCATAACAATGCGTATAACTGCTGAAGTGGACGCCAGAAATATGATTTTTCATTACAAAGATAAGCAGAACCAAGTGCCAGCAAACGATGAAATGAGTTTTCCTTTAGCTATACAGCACTTGCGAACAGCCCAGATTCTGAGTTATAACGTTACTTAGCCGAGAGCGGTGAAACTCTGAGCTCCTTCCTTATATGAAAGTCCGAAACCTGAAGTGTTGAAACAAAACACAACTGACATGGGTGCCCTTAGTTTAATACAGCGATCGCCGACTGCCACTTGTTACTCGATCTAGTACTTTTTCAAACCAACTTCGACCAACATTCGCTGGCTGAACCCTCCTACGCCAACTGCTCAGTCTCCCAGTTACCCTTTCAGCATTATCTTGTTAGAGCCATTTCAAGGCAGATAAAGAACCGAAATATTAAAGCAGAGGAAGCATGGGAACTAATGGAACTCGATTTTAACTCCTTGTCAATTTTTCAAAAGAACTTAAATTGCAGTAATTAAGGGACGATTGAAACGTGCTTATTCCGTCGACAGCAGACTAGACGTGGAAGAACGGTTTCGAGGAAATTCGTGATTCAGTAAATGGGCAGCGAACTTTAGATAAGGATATATCCAACTTCCAGCAGTACCAGAGATGCACCACTAAGGAAAACTGAGACCAACACGAAGAATAAAAATGTTTAGTACACAATCTCGAAAAGAAGAATGCAATATGCTTGTTGTTGAATGCGAAACAAATGAGTCCGTTAATGCACACAGACACCTCCTATTAGAGATAATATATAAAATAAATTACAGCGTCGAAGACACTCACCAAAGTTCGTAGGAGCCATGCCAGCCTGCATGGCGACCAACGCTTGCTCATAAGCCTGTTGCGCCATAGCTGCGTTCGCTGGAGGCATCATTGGAAAACCACCTGCGAAACGCATTTGCGACATATACTGCTGCATCTGCTGTTGTTGCTGCATTTGAGCCAAATAATGCGCCTTAAAGAAGCATAATTACATCTTTAAAAATCTTTCTTGCCGATCATCGACTTTCTGCTTCCGGAAAATGCATCATAAAAATGTCTAAACTCGAGACCTGACAGAAACTCGAGACCAGAAAGAATTTATGGGAACTGAATGGGACCTTCAAGCGAAATTCTGAGCTGAAAATCTACGCATGCGACGCCAACTGTAAGCGTGAATGGCCGACGAAAAACGATCAGAGAAATGTGCCCTTAACTTATAAGTGCAACAGACGTGATCAAAAATAGTGGTCGATCATCACATTGTATTTATAAGCGATGCCATTCTCAACTGGTCATATGAGGTGAACAAATGAGCCGACTACAGACAAAGTCGAAAGATGAAATGCAGACACGTTCCTCCCACCCACTGCCAACCCTCTGACTATATAGGCGAAGAGATAAAACCAGCATCCCATGATTTAATCGTTCGGGCACTGCAAAATGGCTAAGATGAAAAAAACGGAAACACAAACAACCATCACCGAAACGCATATGGATACTGTTTTTATGGAAGAACAACGAATGCAAGCAAGGTGTGATAAAGGTGGACTTTTGTTGCAATCGGAAATGAAATAAAACTGATCAACTGGCATGGATATCGAAAACATAGTCTTTATTCGAGCACGCTAGTTCATTTTGTAAAAGTTTCCAAATTTACTGTTTATCACGAAGGTCCATCATTCGTTCGCCAGTTGCCAAAATCTTTGAATACCAATGTTCTGGACGATAACTTCATTAGGAATCCCAGCAATATTTCTGAGCCGAAATTTTCCTCGGGTGGCGAAAGATAGCGTATTTTCTGCCACGGGGACGATATTTATTTCTCCCATCAGAACTGAAGTGCTCATTCTCGAAATAATTTTTAACACATACGATGGCTTTTGAGTTGGTTTCAACCTAGATCTGATTCTTCACCCTTTTGATAAAAGCTTCGAGAGAACCCTTTTGTAGGACATTAGTGAGGGTAAAGGTCACAACTTCTTTTGTAGACTGCTCAAATTTCATGAAGACTGATCGGTCAAGCGTGGTATCCATACGGGATATAACGATGCAATCAGTGCTCGAAAAAAAAATCCATCTTTCAAACATTTCATAACAAGAGCGGAAAAATCACTTTTCTTTGCGGGTCAGTGAATTTAGGAAAGATTTATTTTGCTGGCTGAGAAAAATATATTTTTTTTTTGAACAAAGAAGTATTCTTTGAACACACATTTCTTGACGGAATCAAAACGACACTTTAAATGGTTACCATCGGTTACGATGAAGCGATCCAAGAATTTTTAGCTTTTTTAAACTCACAAGGATGATCAACGACGTAAAGGCAGACCATTTGCATTTTCGAAACCGACTCACACAATTTCATAAGTTATGCTGCAAGTCATACTTTATGAAGAGGTTACATATATATATATATATATATATATA
>JAARMF010000445.1:20833-32472 GCA_022844705.1 Toxascaris leonina | reverse complement strand
GGGGGGGGTGGGAGGGAGAAATGCTTTTACAGCTAACAAGTATCCTAATAAGTTCTGGTCACTGCTCCTTAAAGCGACCCAGAGTTCAAATTTCAATCTCAACGCAACTAGTGAAGAGAAGGTTCTGAGCTGAGAGCACAACAGTTCAAGTGATTAGCCTAATTCATAAGCAGCGTAAAAAATGATAGACAAGTTGCGAATCCGAAACGGCACTCTTATCTTTTTCAGTATCTTTTTTTTGTTGGAATGTGTGCTGTAAAACAGAAGTGACCCGACAAGCGTTTTAGTGAAGACATTTCGCACTCAACACATCATTAGTGCTCAGGCATGCTTTGCAAGTGTAAAAAACGCTTATATGCTGAGTTATCTGCACAACGAATGAAACGTTGCTACGAAGGCACCTCAACCCAACAAACGAATGCTATTATGGATGTAATAGTGCACCTCCTAAAAGGACTCACGTCAACAAAAACAAAGACAAAACCAACAACAACAAAAACAAACACCCACCCAGCAGTTTCGGCGATGTTGTTTGTTGCAGACACAACTTTAGCCGTCTCCTCTTGCTCCTCGTTAACCCGCTTTGTCTGAAACTCGTCAAATTATTAGTAACTTTAACTCAGGCGATCTCACAGATCTACTATGGTATAGCGAAAAACTTCAGCAATATTTCACATCAAAAATCGTACTCGAGCATTAAAAAAATATGACTTCACGGATATATGAATAATATTTTCAGTGCAGTTCTTAACATAATTACCAAGAAAGCAAGCCAATACTTTCAGAGAATTACCAGATTTTCAGATCTCACATGAAGCGCTAAAATATCTCGTGAAGGTTTATAAATAACAAAATTTTTGGATATTTAATTATCCGCTATGAAGAGCCAAGAACTTAAATAACATGAACTAAATAAAACAATCGAGTGAGATTGAAATACAGGTTGATCATGGACAAAAACTTGAACACAACTGAATTAATTTCCTTATATGTTAAAGTGAAATGTGATTTGCCTGAAGTGCTTGGTTGAGTTCGATCTAAAAGATTATGTGAGCTTTTTTGCACTTAGCACTCAGTTGACGTATGAAGCTGAAAAACGCATAAAAAAGGGCCATTTCTTTCAACGGCGCTAAAAACAAAAATTTAGCGCCTTTTTAATAACAACGACAAAACGGAACACAATGTGCGCTCAAATAATAAGTGTTGGAAAAGAGAAGAACTCAAAGATGAACAAAAAGAATTAGCAAGTAAGAATAGAAACGAGGAAGGCAACCTGCGGGAGGGGAGGTGGCGGTCGCACGGCACTCGCCGCTTGAGATGGCTGACGATGAAGTGCTGTCGCAAGAACCGTACTGCTGTCATCGGTTGCCGTTGCTGCGCTCACATTTTTCGCCGAAATCAGTGTCGCTGAAATTTGACGTGGTCATCGTCGAAGCAGAAAATACAGCGACAGAAAAAAACAAGTGCGCGCTACGGTGCGTAAACTCGAGCGGATAGCAGATAGCTTTTGGTGGAATCCAATTTAAAATTAACTAAGTTTGCTTTCAGCTTGCAGTGAGCGTCCCTACTTACACATGATTTGCTGGCAGTCGGTCATCATATTCTGTGCGATCAACATTCCTCCAAAGAATCGGCAAATCAATTTTGCAATCGTTTAGAGCAACACTCACTTCAAACAATAGAAATTTGGATGCAATCCAGTCAATTCTAAAAGAAAAAAATGAAAGCCGACTTCTGAGTGCCGCAGAATTTTCAAAGAATTCAACACAGAAGAATGAAGAACACGAATCATGTCACCCCAACATTTCGACAATATCAATGAACTCGTATTACAATCATCATTCCATCAAGAATAAAAATCACAACGCACTATGCACTTTTATATCTCTCAAATCTTTCATTCAATGCTGGTCGAACTTTTCCGGGGAAATCTCGTTTTAGGTGAATTAACAGTGAGAACAATGAATACCAAAACGGGTAGAAATTCAAGAAATTCTTGTCTTTAGAGGAAATAAGCAATTCTTCCACCACAAAGAAAATTACTCTCCCCGGTTACAGCAATCGAGAATTGATCGGGAAAGCGCTCACCGCAATTCCCAACAAATGCGCAATTATGGCGCAAATGGCACATGTGTGCGAAACCTCAATTCAGCGCTCGAACGGCGAGACGCTCGCAGCGGCTGCGATACTGGCTGGTGTGTAGCGAGTAGGACGCCCGTTCCCCTTATTTAGATTCATTTTTGCGCGTGCCAAGATTGCGTGCTTGTGCTACTTACCACTGCTACACAACAAACGTCTCTACTACGCTAACTTTTGTAGGATCAAGTGATTATACACAAATCTTGAAAATGCATCTTTTGTCACCAACAGTTTCATGAACAGAGCTTGGGCATCGTGGGTGGTCCAAAGTTGGACGCCGACAAGGCTGATGCAACCATGAAATTTGCATCATTAATGTTGTCCATTCACTCTGTACTAACGTTGTCATTCTCAAACCCCAAGGGAACAACTTTGCTTCAGGAAATTGAGACTACAATTAACTGGCCGATGACGGAAAACAATTTTCCCTCAAGGTATTCTAAACAAACCGTCCAAAGCAATGTTGACTAAAAACCTCCAGACCATCATTCCCTTTCTATGCAGTTGCTCTGTCGGAAAAAGAGGAAATTCGCACAACCTCACAAAAAAATGCATTCCCTCTTCTGGAGTTCTTCTCTTCAGCTGGAAGACAAGATGCGTATTTATTCATGAGGATCACAATCCCCGAAATATAAACCTGCGAAAAGCAAAAAAATGAGTCAATAATCCGAAAACAATTACATCTATTCATAAGGATGCTCTCGCCTTGCCCTTCAGAAATGGGCAAACAAAAAAAAGCACGCCGGTCAAACACGCTGAAACATTGTTGTCAAGTGAAATCAACAAACTATGTACCGAATGAACATCCGCGATCCCCGACACATTAAAATCAGCTAAATTTCGCATAGCTCTGTTGAGGCGCAATTAAGCGACAGCACAACCTTCCATCCTCTAAAGCCAATCGAGCGTAACCATACTTTGGTTTCCAATTTTAATAAATTCTAAACGCAAAACATATTGTAAAATATGCGGCATCAATACCGAGAAGATGGTCGAGTGGAAATAGAAGAAAGATGAAAATATACCAACAACTGTGTTAGTCTGAAGGGAAAAAAAACTTGAAAGAAGCAATCTCCTATCTCTTATAAATATCAGTGATACAATTTAAATTTAAAAGCTTCCACTTTTGCTGAAATGATTCACAAAGATCAAAGATAACCTTGCGGACTGGAGGGAGTGGATAAGGTGGTGAATGACGTCACAGCGACCGAGTCGACCGAGGAAAGCGGCAAATTAGCGACAACCATGTGGTGCGAAGGAAGATGCATCGCACACTGTGAAGAAAGTACAGCGTGATGTTCGTGTTGCTGCGTAGTCGTATACCCGTACTTCGCAGTTCCGTTCAAAACCGCGTCGAAACCCGCATTTTGCTCTACCGCCGGCCTTAAACAATTTTAATTCAACACACTATAACTTCAGATGCCGACAACACATCAACTCACCGATTCCATCCATCGTACACTTATGGTTTTAACTACATACTGGTAACCCCTCCCTTCCTTAGTTGATTGAGGGTAGCCAAGAATTTCATGTTTTACGAGAACTGCTCGGCAATAAGCCGTCAAGAGAGCAATAAGCCATAATAAGACCAACCTTTTCTTAGCTGTATAAGAAGTTGTGAAGATAAGGTTTTTAAAAAGTCATGGTAAGTAAATCAGTGTCTTGCAAATCAATACTCTACAAATCAGTGATAAAACAGCGCTTAGTGAAATTTGACGAAATTTCTTCTTTTGGATTCCTAAATTTCGAACATCACAATCTAGGATTTTAGAATTTCTTCCCTGGAAACTTCTTCCATACCGACTAAACCTCATGACCGCGACTTTCAAGATTACACTAAGTGCTTTCACTAGCATGTGGTAAAGCTTAGCTAGAGGTATGGAGACGAACAGAAATGGTTTAGTCACTCCCAAAAAATTTTCACGCCGACAACTTTACAACGTACATTTGCGTTAGTGAATCCAGGCAGTTGCTTTTTCATTATGCCAAAACTAGCCTGTCAGAAAAAAAAAATCGAGTATTGATGTTTTTCAACTCTGACTACATGGAAAGCGAGTTTTAAAGGAAAGTGAAAATGATGACGGACTGAACTGACCAGGTCAAAGCATTCTGCTGCAGTGCAGATGAGGCGGTGTGCAAGTGCTGCGCATGTGCACCACCCCCAGACTCGTCCTCATCGTCTATTTCGCCCTCTTCTTTACAACTCTCTTCGCTGCGTCCTGCATCTGCAATCAAGCATGCACTTAAGTTGGTGAGTTAAAAGTCGCAAATGTTAGAGGAAAAGGGATAACTTGAGATAGGACCTACAACAACCTCAGTTTGAAATAGTAGGCAGATGTATTTAATACCACTGCAAACTGACTGACTGGAAACGAGCACTTCTGTGGTTAAACAAGCATGTGAGTGATCATCATGCAGTATAACCTGTCAACTACCAATAAGTGTCGATAGCCATCTGTGCTCACAAAAAGCTTCGCTATCCGAAAGTAACTTCCTGAAGGGATTTTTTACAGCTATCGAGCCACGTGTGACTAAAATCAATCTGCAAATATACACCTGTGAAAGTTCATCCACATATTAAGCCAAATGACGTGAGCATATTCGCGTATGCATGTCTCTAAGGTGTTCCTTCCAATATGTCGTGTATTTCGCTGCCTGCATGTGCATGTTTCTGTTTATAAGCGTCCGCACATACGCGCAAACAATCGCACAGTCGACGTTTGAATGCGTGAACACACGAGTATAACACGTGCGTGTGTGTATGCTTTTTATCTGTTTTGAACGTGAAAGCCTGCGCGTCTCCGCATATGTGCATATGCGTGATGGGGTTCGTCTACAAATACACGTGCATCCTACAATTAGTAAAAAAAAAACTATCCCGTCAATCTGAACCAAACACGAAATATGCAAACATTTCCTGCGACGCGTACCTGAGACATCCTCACGGCAAATCAACAATTGTTTCTCCCTTGCTTTTGATACAACACCGTCGCAGTATTTTAAAAAATGAATGAAGCAATCAATCCTGAAAACGATGTGAAACAAATCAACGCACCCGCTAAATGCTTGTCGCTGTTGAATGTGGTGGTCATTGGGCTGTGGGTCGTTCGAATGGTCACCTTTAGCAGGTCATCCCGAAGCGCACCTGGCACCACTTTTGAGGCTGCCCCATCATTGTAAAAAGCCGTTTTGGGGTCCGGATCAATCGGATGGTTTTCCACACCTTAACTCTATGCATATCACAAGCTGAAACTTGCAAACTCAACAACAAGCGGACATTGTTTCAGTGTGTCAGTCATATGGCTAAATGCCTGATCACCAAATAAAGTGTCGGTTAGGTGAGCATAAAAACCAATAAATGGAATATAAAAAACAGTGCAGAAAAATTTACGGAGCCATCGTGTGCGCAATCATTTCAACATAAGCAAAGAAAAAAATAGCGAAGAATCAACAAAATAAACGAGAGTGCTGACCATCATAGAAGCTGTGATGCGCTGACAATCTTTTTTATGCCATTCAATGGACTAAAAACTCTCCAGTAAGCAACGCATGTATCTAATTCCGGGTGGTGTTGGCAGTCAGAGAAATTTTTATTTGAGGGCGTCCAACACCAACAACAGTTTTGAAACCCCCAAAAATTCCGTTCATAATGGTCCCCCACCTTTTCCTGTAAATCGGGAACCCAGAAACCCAACACCACTCTAGATAAAAACGGAGATGATTTATGCACTTGTGGTGTTACATTTGTTACATTTTACAAAAGACTTTATGGCATACATAGCGACTTAAACATTGCATACACGCCTTTGATGTGTAAGGGCAACAAAAACTTTTAACGATAGCGTAGTGAGAAAAGAAAGACACTTAAGTCCTTGCTCATAATGGAGTCCGAAAGCAGCTTACTCCACAAATACTCTGCCCGAAAGACAATTCCGAAAGGCAGCACCCCATGAACATCTTTGACCTCGGGCTTCAAATGAAAAACGACCTGTGACCTTAGCTTTCAACGTTTAACCTGACAATGACTTTAGCTTGGAAACATGGGTCGAGTTGCACATCCGAATGAAACCGAATTGCGGCTTCATCACCTCCACGGTAATGCCAAGCAATTCACACCCAGCCTACCAGCAGCACACATAACTGCTAATGTTGCCGTCCAACGAAAAACCACTATCATTGAAAAACAAGCTGAATAACCCAACCGCGCAATATACTGAACAAATCTGTAACTCCTGTTTCAGAGGCTTGTGAATTAGAACTACTACACAAGCAGACGCGCACATACACATAGATAATGACGTCAACATAATGTATTGTGCAAATGCAAATTTGGAAGTCGCCTTATTCCACCTATAGATCGAATTTTCTCAAGCGCATTAACAATGATACTAGAGGGTAAGATCACGATGACCATAGAGTGATGCTCTTGAAGAGATGCTAAGAACGCAATGATATTTATCCCACAAGCATTCAGTGCTTATGAGTTTGCTGAATTGCTCTGCAGGCTTTTTTCGGGAATTTCTGACGTTTCGTTAAAGAAAATTCTCGTTGACCTCTTCCAAAATTATTCTATTATCAAAGCACGCGAAGACATGCGGTGTCGTTAAATGACCCGTCATCGAATATAGATGAGAAATGTGCGGCTCCTGACGGAGGTCGCAGGTCGGAGTTTTAATCGTCTCAGTTAATGAGGTTCAAAGTGGCAAACTATAGGTTACCCCACTCTCATCCAAACGGCGGGTGACGTGAAGTAGACGGTAGTATTCAAAACCTCGTCTCGAGCCAAACTAAATCCAGGCAGGCAAATGGACACTGCCAACGCATTCTGCGAATTCAACGATCTCCCCTCTACTTGTCCAAAGAAAGAATTCTACTTGCAGCCAACACATTAAAATTTGGGATTACTTTAAAAGCTTTACAACAAGTGCCTCAATTAATCAGTAAAAACGGGAGCTGACTGCTTCACCTTAATCAGCATATCGGTCCGTGCCGCTATGAAGGACCGAACAATTTCTATACACTTCAGAGTTCATACAAGACTACTTGACAACATGCTATTGTGCACAGACATTCATCCACTCAGAAGGTTTTGCTGTATGCACCATTGCAGAATATTTGCTCAAGTAAGTGCAACTTGCTAGAAATGTGGCGTTAGGTGCTTTCTCGATCACGAAACAAGATGCTAACGGCAGATAATACCTAGACGGTGAGCGCTCTTATCGCTTCAATCGAATACACAACGAATGAACGACGAATTCCTTCGCTCTCACGAGATGTGCTTACAACGACAGTACCTGATGATTCAAATCATGCGAATTGCGTCTCCACATTATACACTGTATCTCCTAATCCATGACCTCGACCCTTTCATTCTCGTCAAATGTATTTCGGGTATTAAAAAGTTGCGTACAATATAAAAAACCCTCCGTATCCCTAAAATATGGGTCTCTTCCCACTACTATTTAAGAATTACTATGAAACTTACGAGTGGCAAATGCGCTTTCTAGGTGAGCGCTCGTTCAAAGCACTCAGCACATGAGCGGTAAAACATGTTCATCTGACAAGCAACTTTTGCACATTAGCAGCAATTTATATGGAATGCGCAATCTGTGAAATATGTCTCGACCATTACAACTGTCAAAAGCGTAAATAAAATTGAATGGCTGGACAGCATGGAGGCTACGAAGATGCAACAACCTACTTTTATACAGCCTGTGGCTATTCCACAACCTACAGCTATTCCACTACCAATTTCCCTTCCCTCAGGGTCTGCCCTTTATTGTACTTTCACTCTTGCTCTCATTGAAAGATGTCTATTTACAACAAAATACCACAACGATGGAAAACATCTGCGTCATGTTCACATTCTGCATCTCGCCGTTTTACGCTTCAAAAAGTATTCTCTAATGCTTATGAGGCAATCGCTAGCATAGAAACTCCTTGAAAGCGGACTCGGTGGCCGTACATCGAATTCACTCATTTTGGAGTGGAAAAAATGGGATCGGTGAAGCTTCTATGAAATGTATGATCTGAAATAAACGTCTTCCCATCTTATCTTCCGAAATGCCCTCCTTTCAATTCAAAATACACTCTCCAAAAAGGTGATCAAAATTCCGAAAAGGTAAATCAATCGCAGTTAGACCTTCCAAAAGACATAATGCGATATGTTGATCTGGGAGATCGTGCTGTTCTTTAGAGTGAGAGAGAAACGCTGTTCCAGCACAACAGAAAGGAAGCAAGCAAAATGAAGAAAGCGAGGAAAGTATTACTTACATAAAATATCAATGTGGAAAAGAACAACTCGGTAAAACAATGAATACGAAAGTACATTCTGGCAGTTGAAAAGTAGCTGCTTTTTATAAAATTTGATGAGCGCCACACTGATACTATAGTCCAAATCTTCGATCTGGCTGCATCGCTTCTATCTCGCAAGCTGCACCGAATGTCCCAAATGGAGGTGAAAATGGTATTCCCTTTGCAAAAACCAACAAAACAGAAACGACGAGGCGGGGGTTACTGGGACGCCTCTAGCAATTCGTCAGATTCCAGATCCGAATACAAAATTAAGACAACGACTGTGCGTGCGATGGCTTTCATTAGAAGCAACTACTACAATATATCATGTATCGTTGGGCGAAACATTATACGAACAACTTAAGATCCCAAAAAACAGATTCCACTTTCGGCGGCAGCAAAGAACACAGTAACAGTTGTGAAGGTATTGAGTATCAGATCAAATCGCGCTGCGAGCCGGCTTTTAACGAAAGCCTTGAGATGCATGGTTTTATGAAAATATACTGGAAAGCGTTCCAGGAAGATCACGATAGTTTTAATGCCCACTGCGCCCTAAAACTGCGAATTTTGAGCTTTCCAGGCAAGTTGAGAAGTTTGCCGGGCTCGTCACTTGTCACCACAGCTGCATGGTTCACTGGTACAATAGAGAATGTTGATCACAGTCGTTATGTCTTTCCATAAAAAACTGCAAAGAATGACTGCTATTACGCTTTACTGCTCGTCGTTTTTTGTTTGGAAGCACTACTTCTGATCTTATACCTTGGGCAACTTCTGGTCCAAATATCAGACCACTTGAACAATGCAGTCAAAACGATGCAACTCTTAGCTAACCGTCGTCGGAGTTGGCGAACGGGGTGGCATGAGGGATCGCATTGGTATCGTGAGCGGGCATGGTGATGGGGTTTGTGCCAGCGTGCAGGGCACGCGAACCACCCGACGGGTCGAGCATCGCGTCGTCGATCATCAAACGGTCTTCCTCCTCATCGAACGCATCGCCCATAATCGCAAACAAACTACATAAACCTAACAACACTGCTGCTTTCTCACACAGCGATCTTTGTCCACTCTGCAATAGAATAACCGACAATGAACTCATAGAACGCAAAACATGTTGCAATCATAACGCCCACAACTCAATGCATTAACTTAAGCAATTCGAACTCGAAAAATGGGAACCTATAAAGCGCTTTATGATATAAATGCAGCTCGATACCACCCAATATTGGGTGCCATCCGATCGCAAATGCATCTTTTAACACAAAATGATAACACTTTGGCGTTAGAGGCAAAACATATTGTTGCGATGAACAGACACTTTTGAACGTTTCCACAATTAGCCTCAAAGCAATGACCAATTGATGCATCCAAACATCGACAGTTATTTTTATTAGAAAATCTGACAGAAATGGATCACCTAAGAAAATTTTGTAAACTTCAGCTTACTTAGGGCGCTACCAAAAAATTGTCGGAGATCCTACCAGCTGCTTATTGTAGAGAAAGAATGAACGAATTATAATGATATGTCCCGCCCCGCACATCACACCGCAAGCTACAAACATTCAACAATGGTAAACGAATCATGCGCTTCGTCGCTGATACCACGCCCAATGAAACGCAAAAAATAAAAATAAAAAACTGGAGAAAAGCGTGCTAAGAACATCGGCTCAATATTCTTATATTTCTGCCTACAGCCAGATCTACCGGCTTCTTCGACGTTCATCAACAATCACCTCATAACTATAAAATTTGCATATGAAAGTACTGCTCGCAAGATATGCAAATGAATATCAATCATTGCGTTTATTTTCCGAAACAATTATCAGTCCGAATGATTCTGCGCATATACCATCTCACATCTTATAGACTTTATTCACCAAATTTCCTCATCGGAGGTTTCATGATTTGCGAGCTCTGAATAAATGAAAAAACACATAAACATTACGTCACCGTCATCGGCCCTTGCAAAAAGCATAAAAAGCGAAGAAGCTAAAGGCGAAGAAGATACGATCAACGGAAAAAAGGCTAGCTGCGATCGAAGCAATTCATTCGAAACGTTTGGCTTGTATTTCACGCCCTTCTGCACTCTCATTTACTCTCAATGATCAAAAAAGTTCCACTAGCAAATGCTCATTCGATAAATAAAAGCGAAACAATAAAGCGAGGGAACATTGAGATGCAAAAACAAACAAACAAATAACAGTAACAACAAAGATTGGATACATCACCATGTCGAGAAAAATCAGTGTCTCCTCAAATTATAATAGGTCAGCAAAATTATACATCCCACACCATACGAGCAATTAATCGGTCAGCTAATCAAAACGACTTTTAAATATTGTGACCTCGGAAGAACTCAAATCAGTGCACCTGACTACCGAAATCCCTGGCGCAAATTACACATATTTATATTGCGCTTATCGGACCTCCCGCTTTCACAGGTTAATAATAAAAAGTGAAACGTGCAGGTCTTCTTCATATTCCAAGTGGGCCAACTAATCGTGTATACGCAGGCATAGACAGTACAGCGATGTCGCTACAACGCATTTTTGACGAGGGAATTCACAAATGCACATCAACAGATTTCTGTGCAGGCACTCAAACAAATAACTTGCAAGCTCGCAGAAGCACCTGAGAACAGGTAATTATGCCTGAGTCATGCTAGAACGCAAAAAAATTTCAGCTACATAAGACTATTCAAAATCCAACAGAAGCAGCCTCTGAACAATGAGGCGACCTAATCAGATCACAGATCACACACAGTGTACTTCACTCCGTGCGAATGTTTACGGCTCTGCAAATTGCGCGACGATTTCACCTCCAACGATTGCGCTCCCATTAAGCAATTATCGGTTCAAATTCAACATGAAGCTTATGGTTCCGACGTTAATTAATATTTAAGGCTCTTCCTCTTATCATATACACTGATCGCGTTTAACGGCGCAATTTCGCTCAACCACGTTTCCAGTTATATACGTGTAGTAACTTGCATCTCTTTCGGCCTAATATAAACGCTACTACAGAGCACTTGGAACTGCGTCGATAGTTCGGACCAAGTCTGTGGACAAAGACTTCCAAATGCGGCCAAAAAAACTCATCAATGAAATGTGGGCACGACAACAGTTGACTTCATCATCATCATCATCATCATCATATATACATATACATGTATATATATATATATATATATATATATATATATATATATA
>JAARMF010000445.1:0-16508 GCA_022844705.1 Toxascaris leonina | reverse complement strand
CCCCCCCCCCCCCCCCCCCTCGCCTTCCTCATATATTGTTATTGCAACTTGCACCTTGTACCAATAAATTTCTGGTTCATGACAGGATAATGGGTTGTGTTTTATTGTAAATATTTATGTTTGTATGAAAATGAAACTTCCCATTCGAAAACTATTTTAACGAAATTCCATATTGAGATTACATAAATTGGAGCTGAAGGAATGAATGCGAAATCGAAAAAAACGGTGACCACCTTCGTCGACCACTCCTCTTTTCTTCACTGTTATGATGACCACCTGCAGACATCACCATAAGTGTTGACTCATGAGAGTTGCTCTCAAAGATGTAAAAAAAATTAATGCCTTTTTCAATAGAAAATGCAAAAAAGAAAGTCGACAATTATCAATGGTCGCATATTTGTGTTCACTTTATGAGACGATAATCTTTCATCGTTTATTGACAATAATTAGCAGACATAACGGTGGAACTAGCAACTGGACGAGCGTTCAATGTCAACGAGAGAGGAAGAGAAGCACCACATGTTGCTAGCACCGATTAACAAAGACCTCTCGGAAATAAAACAATCAACAAACTTTTTTTAGAATACCATTAAATTAGCTATTTCAACAAATTCAGTTATTCGTCGGTGATATGAATGAATCGCCTTACAGGACTTATATTCAGTATTTAAAGTAAGGGCACGATCAAAATCAAGTGCACTTCACGCAGCATTCGTCTCTTTTAAAAGCATCTTAGGTGGGACTGAGTGGTGGTTCTTGATTCGATTGGCTCCAGATGATAAACACAACCCCACCTTTCTCCCCCTCTCCCCTCCCCCCCCCCCCCTCCTCCGCCCCCAATAAACCCGTCGGCTCTTTCTTGAGGGAGTTGGGAACTATAAAAATGAAGCTGTTGCCTCGATGCCACCGCATCAGACGAGCACTTAAAATATACTCGACTTGTAGTAGTGTTAGCAATTATGTTGACAGAAATAATAACATCAACATTACACCACAATGGAAATAGCAAACGGTGGCATCAAGCATAGATTCGAACGTATAAGAAAACATAATGAAAGACAGCCCATCGATAGGCTTAACACCACCTTCTCCTCACTTCATCTCCACTTGTCATGCTTTACGTTGCGCACTCACAGAAGGCTACAGAACGTGGATGAAGTTGATATCAGAAAATGAAATTCAAGATTTGAAGCCAGCAAGCATTGCTTGAAAAGTTAGTATAGGAGATTGAATGATGGGCGCAAAGTATGTCGTTTGGTCTCGAAGAGTGAATGGCGTCTAAATGAATTTGTTTTGAAAGAGAACTGCTGCATTCCGATACGTTCCAAATTTACGAATCACCTTCACACGAAAGCAAGTAATAAAAAAACGGAATAGAACAAATGAGGAAGGATAAGAACAAAACGAAGCAAAATTGCTATAGGATGATCAAACGACTAAAACGAGCAGGTAACCTGTAAATTGATATAAGCGCGAGCATTATTTAAGCCGAAACAAAAAGTACCGCCAATCGATCGAGGACAATTTAATTGAAAATGAAGCAACATTTTTATCAAACACTTCGCTGTATAAAATGACGGCCAAACCGACCGCCCGCGTCCCGTATGCAATGCGCACGTGCGAGCCTGAAGCGATTCTTCAAATTTGAACTCTACAAACTATTGCAGCGCATTTTCCACTCTTTAAATTTCATTGAACCGTGCCTTCTAAGCCTTCAAGGATCAATTATTAAACGAATTCCTTGGACTTAAGGCTGTTATAAACACTTACTATCGTGTCATTTGACAAGTAAAATGGTCAAATCTCTCACTGTCGTATTAGCGGTTTCTTTGTATTATCAACATCCCATCCATCCATAATTAATAAAACAGAAACTGTGTCTACGAAAAGAGACGTGCAAGTACTATTAGAAGTACCATTGTAAGGTTTTACTTATGATGAGCCAGCCGTCCCTAAAAGCTCCTAAACACTGGTGCGAAAACCTTTCAACGACATCCTGCTTATTGGATTGCTTTTGACGAAGGTTTTTTTGAACTTCTTCATAATGCAAAGATACGTTATCTATAAAAGAAACCAGATTTACCGCCCTTTTTTTTGCAAGGAATCTTGAACCGTTTAAGCTAGCCGACCTTTCCCTATATTTTTTATGAAAATCCACTAACGAAGGTTCTCGCTTTCAAAGATTTTTTTATAAAGCTGCACCACTTCTAAAACTTTATAGAGTCATTGTCAATAATAAGAGCGCTTTGCTGATCACACAGCATGCGGGGAACTTGTGTCCTCATGCGCTTTTCAACCCAATTGGTTCATTCAACCATTATTCCCGGAAGAACGCGTCTGAAAGAATTCTTCACGTCACTGAAATGGGAAAATATTTCATCAAGTCTGCAGCAAATATGATTGCTGATTGATACTCATATTCTCTTTATTCATAGACGCAAGGATCTTCCAATTAAATAAGGTGCTATCTTGACTTGCGTTGTCGGCACTATAGAGCAGCTAGCATTACCGTTGATGGTACACCAACCGACAGCTGATTCCGTTGTCATCCATGAATATCAAATCAGTTATGCTTTCTCGCACACCCATCGAAGACCCGCCCGAGGAGAAGATATTTGTGCCACTCATTCTTGTGATGTCAATTAGGTTCGACGAATCGCAAAAATTGCAAACAATATCGGCGTCCATTCCAGTGTCATGCTGAACGCCGCATTTTAAAAGTACGGTTGAAAGACACTGCAATCAATTTATTCTAGCTTTCACACACTGCCTTCTTGCTCCAAATGCTTTTTTTTCATGTAATCCGCCGTCGCGATCTTATAACGGACGAACTAGGCCTTAGTGATGCCAAAAAAGATTGCTTCGAGCTGAATCGTGAGGCTACTGTTTTGTTCAACTTATATACGCCAACCTCTTTGGAACAAAATCTTCCCATTTCTATTGCACGCTCCTATGACTACATTTTGACAAAATGTGTTTATTTCAGTATCGATCCATTGCCTCAAATTTGCTTGACCTTCGGACTCATCCTAATACTTCCGTTTTCGATTTCAATGACCATCTAAGTTAGATGGTTCTAATTTCTCACTAAAATCAAAATATTCGATGAGTCGAGCCGAAATAGCGCTGCTCTCGTTCGTTGAAAAATTTCAACGCGTTTCTTTTACTGTGTCAATACGCGTATTACTTTTGAAATGTTTCCTCGTGGTCCGATATGCGCTATTTACATTTAGGGACGACTGTACACTTCATCTAAAACATATTTGTGCGTTTAAATGGACAGGTTGAATGGGACATCCATGTGCATAAGTTGTTCTTTCGGATTCCACTGCCTCGAATCAACGTAAGCGTATTTCTGCAGCCAACAATGCTGCTGTTACTTTCGTTCACTGGGAACAAGAACAAACCAAGCCAACGCGTAGACTAAACGTTTCATATCTTGTTATTTATTGGAATCGACTTGTAGCTATTTTAATTAATATTTGTATAAAACTTATCAGTACATTTGTAATTAACCCTATGAGCAGCTTCACTTTCCCTACATTCGATCACAGTGTCATCTAGCATGGAATTGCCCAGAAAGGGCTTCAATACGCGAAATATCCTGCTCACAATTTTCTTAAAATATATTCCCCAACAATTTCAATTGCGCTTTTTCAGATTAATTGGTGTTCATTATTTTGTTTTATGTTCACTTTCGCTGAAAAGTACAACACTATTTGTACTTTGGAGGAGTATTTTCATACGTTCGTGTCGTTGAGTTTTCTTTCAATAGAACCTGTTTTCTATCCTCGATATATACGAACACTCATAGAGCAAAAGGAGCGAGCTTGAAACGTTCTGTCTTTCACGCTTAAACAAGTTCTTCGTTGATATAGCTTTTGAAATGGTGAAGTGATTCTGTAACAACGTCGAAAATCATGCTACTTCTGGACGGTTAAAGAATATATATCGCTGTCTTCAATTACCTCAAGCCTGGTGTCGCTATAATGTCTCCTGAATTGCCCGAAGGCCGTATTTGAGCTGAGGTTCTCACAACGACAAATGCCTTCTGTCATTTCTTTTCTCCTTATTTCTCGAAATGCTTCCACTCGTTCCTGTCACTTACAAGAGCATATTTGATTACATCAACATTGCTGTACTAAAAGTCGCAGAAAGTTGAATATTCGACTTTAAAAAGTGCATCTATGCCTGATTTTATCCTTCCTCTCATTCTCAAGAGGGCTTCCTTCTCCATTTCGCCGATATAATTTCAGTATTTGGAGGATCATTCGGTTCAGGAGCGAGTCGATGTGCAAGCTCATCGGTTATCTGCCTTAAAAAAATATTCCGATGATAATAAAAGGATTTATAGATTCATCGCTCTGACAAATGCTTCACGTCTTATCGTTGAGAGGTTTCTTTATAAGCAAATCGGTGAATGTCTCTTTTCGAATTTATTTTGTGAAGACAATTCGGCTTTCAGTTACTTATTTCGTTGACGCATTGGATTCACCGTTTGTACAACGAAAATATTGCTGATTGTGTCCACTTTGATTTCGCGAAAGTTTTTGATACCGTTTCCATCTTTTTTCTAATTATAAAATTTCTTCCTATTTTGGCATCCGAAAATCGCTGCTGTGAATTGATATTCTCTTGCGAGAAAAATATCTCAACGTGAAACTTGGCGATGAGTTCCGAAATGAACGCTGAACTCACATTGGTGTCGAATATTGGGGCTCCCTTTTATATGTCAGTGACATAAAGATTATATGTCAGCTATTCAAACAATGATAGCCGGCGTATAGTAGCTCAACAATTTTTATATCCAGTCTTCGTTTTATCTCGACAATGATGCCTTCTCATATCTACTTCGAAACGCTTCGTTATCTTCATCTTTGCACCTTTCCCAGTACCTGCCCAGGTGTACCCCATCAACAACACTCCGACCACATCAAATACTTCTGCATCCCAATCGATTCTGAACGCCATATTAGTTTTGATTGCGTTTTATAAATAGTGGCTGCGGAAATGTGAAGAGATTATTCACAAGAGTAATGTTCGAAAAATTTAATTTGCCATGCAGTGTTTATGTGAAATGAGTTAAGCAAAAGTACGTTAATACTCTAGAGATGTGCATTATGAAGTACGATATATAGATGATGTATGAAATTTTGTTTGCCTAAACTCATCACTATTTTTTGGATATTTTTCCATTTCGTAGAGTAAGCGTAATCGTCCTTACAAACTACACAACGTGAGGTTAAAGAACTGCTTTATTTTCGATGTTATCAATTGATGGAATGCTTTTGCAATCATGATTACACCATCAAATAACATATCAACATTCAAAGGAATGCTCAACAACCTCAAACATTGTTGTTCCCTCTTCTTATTGATTCCATTTTATTATGAACTACTCGTTATCAACTGCTCGATCGGTTCCATACATTTCACAATTATGTGTTTAAGTGATTCGTGTTTATTCACTCTTTTGTTTTATATATTTAATCAATTTATATATTGAATGATTCTATACCATCCATATTTTCTATCATAACCTCACTTATTTCATTTTATAGGTACTTATTTAGTTTTGTTTTTCAGTTGCATATGTATGTTAGTGTTTTAACTACGATGTTTATATATAAGAAACAACTCCCTGAAACGAATCGCTACAGATAAATGAATATCATTGAGAAATGCAGCACGAATATATGAATTTGTGCAGATGAAGGCGAATAGCAAATTTTTAAGTATAAAATTAATTTATGCACAATGAATATGGCGAATTCTCCGCCTTATTGGAGTGAACATAAATCGCGAGCAACAAGGTGCGGAAGTGTTAGACAGAGCGACAACCGGTTGACGTGGAAGGATTTTTCCAACGAACTTGCCAGACCTGCTGCTTATATCAATATTGACGGGAAAAAAACGAAACAATCTAGTGACGTGCCTCTTATACGACCAACCACTTGTACGAATCCTTAACTAAAAGAAAAAACAACGGTTTTCTCCACCTCCGAACAGGCCTATTTGCACATGTTGATCCCTCAAAGTACATGATTTACGCTTATCGTGTGGGTTATAGTTCCTGAAATCTATCGCTATAGCTTTCTTCGAGATTGAACAATCGAATAGACTGGGCAATTGTTATGAGCGATAAAACAAGGATACAATATTATGGAATGTTTGAATTGGAAATTGTATTAATTTTTTTCTGAATAAATGATCATTTTTCATCTGAGTTCGGAGGGGCAATAAATATTTATTCTAAGCGAAATCTCGTCCCCTTCCATCTTAACCTCAGTCTATTTCGTCCTGTTTCGAACGGTGTTTGATGTTTGGGACTCTCCAAATTACACACCAAAGAAGCAGCCAATTAATGACGCTTTTCTCATCTCCTCACATATCCACTATGTGAAAATTATCGTTCAAAGGGAATTCTGCTAAAAATAAAACCGACTTTGGTGTTCAACACCAAGCCGTTGGAGTCAGACGAATGATACTTAGATGGTTAGAATGCAGAAAGTAACCAAATCGGAAAATTAAATAGACATTATTTCCCCATAGATCCGAGAAGTTTTATAAGGAACTTTTGATGGAAATCTGAGACCATCACTTTCGGTGCATAGGTGGAACCCCGTGGCTACATTGTCACCTTAAGGTCAAAGCCATCAAAAAAGCGGTTTCACTTACTGACCACTTTATTGCACTTCGCAATATTTGTGGATAATCTTCAATGCTTCTTCTAATATATTATAATAAGCATTTTTGTGACTTTTGTGGTTCGTTGCAGAAGTGATCAGTCGATTATGTCAACAAAATATCCCTAAACTCACTATTGTCACTGATATAACTGATATGAGAATCGCGAAGCTGAGTCAGCACAGGATTTAAGGATATAATAGTTATGGTATGGTGAAGAATTGCTAAATTGTTTGAAGCGTTCGAACTCATTTGAATCTCATTTCCTCTGCGCCAATATCGGCAGATCGATAAGAAGATCCACGATAATTCAACCGGGACGGTTTTCTTCTGCACATATCGACTGAACATCGCACTTGCCCACTTATGCTCGATGTCACATCAAATTCGTTATGAATTACTTAGTGCTACAGATGTTTCTCATTTTCTATATAATAATTATGTTTCATTTGTTTATATTGCGGCAATCGACAATGCTGCTGTTATATCAGCTCTATAACATAAGCATTTTATCTTTTGACTACGCTTTATTCCGTTCACCACGGCTATACACGTTAGAAGTCCAACTTCTTCCTTAAAGTCGGCCTACCTATGCCCCTTAGGTGTCATTCTCGCAACTCCTCGCCCCAATCCGTATTTGAATTTAATTCCCCTGAAGCATGATAGAGGCGAAAATAATCTTGACTTTTGCAAAAAAAAAAAAAACTCAAGTAAATATATCCGCTTGCAGCTATTGAATTAATCTCACCGGAGCACGTCTGTCACAAATCGTCGCAAAACTATCGATAACTAAATCATCACTCACAAAAAGCATCGGTCAGCAAGTTAACCTAAATGCAACAGCGCCTTATGAAGTGGCTAAACATTGAATAGTGGTCCGAAGCGTTGCTGACATTTCATCAGCCTTTAATTTAGACAGATGTTATACATAAATGGAGTTGTAACTTTAAAAAAGCTTTGTGTCATTTAAAATCGGTCTAGTAATGGCGCTTTTGTCATGCTCCACCTTCTTTGTCAGCATTCGGCGCTATTGTCTCAATGATCCCTCTATATGCTGATTACTTCCCTTGAATACACACTTACATATTACTTTTATCAACGATGCGCAGTGAGTGTGGGCGCACTATTGTTATTTTCTTTTTTTTTTGTTTTTTGATATACTTAACTAAGGATTCACTTTTCTACATCGAAAGGCGTCTCTTTTCAGAAAATGAGCATAACTCCTTCCGATGTTTGCAGTGAATCGTTTTGTGATTTCACTATATTCCACAGCGTTCGTTCTGTGGAATATTTATAAACTAAGGCCATTTATATGCGCTTTTTTGAATCATATCTTAGGTGTCCAATTTTTATTCATATATGAAGTCGTACTTCAATTTCTGATTGCTCATTGCAGTCAGCATCACAATATTAAAACTAGCGGACAGAGAACAAGTAGGAGATTACGTAACACACGATGCACCCCGCATTGGCAATATACTTATGTAGGGATATTTGCAGCACTGATCGGTGGTGTTGTAGGGGGTGGCAACAAGACGATCGTTATGTCTGAGATAGCAACATGCCTGATCACCGTTACGTCGTAGCGGTCCATTACAGCACGAATGTGTCGCCGATGAGAATGCCTACAAAAGTGTTGTGCTGTTATTGCATGACTTTGAAATTGTGACTTTAGAGAGGGTTAAATTTAGGATGAGAAGAAAGAGAAGGTGGCACACGAAATGGTGTCTTAGAAATGAAAAACTTCAAAGGAGTTTTTAATCTGTTTTGAACGCCAATTTAAGGACAATTTATACAAGAGGTTCTCTCTTCCTCAAATTTGGCCCCTCCTCTCCTCTACTCCATCCCACCTAGGGCCAATTGAATTCAGGGTTTCAACGATATTTGCAGCCGTATAGAATAAACAACTAGAATGAGAATGTGCACGTCGCCCTGCGAGTGCACGAACATTTGCACCTTTCTTTTAGAAAGTTCGTCCAAACTATTTTCTCAGTGCCGAACAATTTAACAGATAAATATCAATATTCGATTTCTGTATTAGTTCGTATTGTAGTTTGCCTAAATCTACGAAGTTTTCTGCTAAATTGCGTATTTCAAGCTGCACTCGGAACAACGATGTCATGTTTTTTACCAATGCACTAGGATTGTGGTGGAGAGTTTTTCGAAGTTCTACTCGCAACTGAAACCGCTGTTTCCGAAGGTACCGAAGCAGAACTTCAAACGTTGGAGAGGTATACGATGAATACCAAATTATATTACCTTTGAGTTATTCTCAGTCCACAAGACTCTATTTTCCCTCAATTTTTAGCTAAAAAGTTATCGAATTGCGACCCGAAAAACTAAGGCAATTAGAAATAGCTGTATTATGCCCATAACGGTAATCATTATTTGCGGTTCATTATTTCATAGCACCTTACAGTGAATGTGCCATTCTCTGCTTGGCAGCAGCTGTCGAAGCGAGACTTCTGAAAGACACGACCCCCACAGCAAATCTCCGATACACCACCATCGTATGCTTCACGACCACAACACATACTTCCGGTGACGAACGTCCTCGTTATTACCCCATCACAACAGAGTGTTGTCTTATCGTTTCGATCGAATGACTGGCTACCACAACAGTCTCCATTGACAACGTTGTGGATCTCAAAAGAATATTAATTATTGAGAATTGTGCAGATAACTCTATTGAATGAATGTGCGACAGGAGATAACTGCTAAGCAAACGTCTATACACACAGATCGTAGCCATGCAAACTCTTCTTTCCCATCTTAGCCAGACAAAGTGCATATGAAGGGCTTGTTTAATTAGCAATTTCAATGACAGAAAACACATGAAACGCTACTCTAATGTGAATGTAAGAATTGAATGGAATAAAATGCGTGTGTTGTTGATAAATGAATAGGCCGATGAATTGCTCTCAAGGTAACGATCGTTTCGGTGAATTAGAAAAGAAGCGGCGCAATCAGCAGATAAGTCGCCACAGTATTTTAAAGTATAACTGAGGTGCTGAAAGGCCAAATGAGGCTCCAGAAAAGACTCCACATGATTGACTACACTGGTTAAAAGAATCTGTATAGCTCGTTTCAAATGAGATGCAATTCATCTTAATCAATTTAAGAAGCCAATTTCGAAAAACTAGTTCTTGTTTCACTAGGATTTCAGTTTCCTTGGAATTGCATTGATGAATTTTCGGAAAACTTTCGAATGTGCTCATAGTGAAAAGTCGCAAACGTTTCTTGCAAACAGTTTTTTTTTCACTTCAATAATTACTTCTTCAAAAAGGCTATTCCAAAACACGAAAGGCTCCGCATTTTAAAGGGCCACACAGTAAAAGAAAACACGTTGTTTAAAAAAACACACACACAATTTATAAGCTGAAAGACTTTTTGAGCAGACACTTCATCGGATTTCCCACACAATCGTGGCCAGGAATCCAATTTTTGAAACTATCAAAAGAGTCCGCAAGAAGCTCATTGCCTTTTTTTCGAGAAGTGATTTTTCTGACCGCTTTCGCAAAAAACAAAAACCGACGGAATAAAATCTGCTAAAGCAAACGGGTTTCAAAGGACATTAGTTACATTGAAAACAGGTCTGAAACGGTCATACCACCCACGATAAGGTGATTAAAGCATATTTTCCATTGCTTTCAAAAGACATGAATTTTAAAGGTTCCGGGAAGAACCCCGGAGTTGCAGGAAAACTTCCCCGGAACGAAAATTATCCTGGCGAATTTTCCAGGGAAGCTTGGCGTCCCACAAGGAGGATACGAATTGTCATTATGCATTGCATTCAAAAATTTCCGCTACTTTTGAGGACATAAACGGACGATGCAATGTGCAAGCTTTGTATCCTATAGCTAAGGATAGGGTGGGACTGTTTTATGCTCAAGAAGCAACAGCAACGAAAATCAATGTCATAACGTTTCACATCGTCATAAGGATGTGAAGCGTAAGCCAACAAGAATGAGTGGTGGAATGGATATGAGATTGGAGAATGCTGCGGAAGCAAAATGTCGGCAATAACGTAATTAGGCAACACAAAGGAAGGAGATTAATTTCCAGGAAGCAAACTTTTAAGTGTGAAATTCATTCAGCGAACTTCCCGTAATGAGTGAACAAATGCAACAACGAAAGGGTAACACAGCTAATCAAATGAAGCAAGCACACCTTAAAATGAAACTTTTATATGCAAGAGATGTGTTTCTCCTCAAGTAATAATTCAAAAAAAAAAAAACTTGGACGAACGTGGATATCAAAAAATTCCGCTTAATGTTTTTGAATAGTTTGGTAAACTTTTGCGGTTCGAGCGTAATTTCTTGAGCAAACGAAACCATTGAAACATACAATTTCTCAGGTAATGCACTTTTCAGGTTTTGTTTTCACTGCACATTTTTGCAGTATATTCCCGGACTATTCATAAAAGAATATATTATCTTCCAGATTGATGAAATAAACGAATGGGGTGATAAATTTGCGCAACATCACAAAGTGGTGCATTTCATTCTGTAAGGTCACACTTGATATGTTCACAGCAAACCTTTGCTTAGCTAAAGGTATGTGCTGAAAATAAATTCAATTGAGTGCTGCGTGAGAGTGGGATGGGTCATTTCGGACGCTATGCGATGATGTAGTCGGCCATTTACAAAGTACACTTTGTAAGCATCGAAAGGCACTTTGGTTTGCATAAGAGACGGCAGTAAGAAATCCTCGGATAAGCAACACACTCACTCAGCAGTACTCTTGAAAGAAACTTGCAGACATTCAATGAAACTTTACGGATCGAAGTCAGTGCTTTCATCTAATCTAAAATTATCTCATTTTCATTCAAGACGACACTCGAAGGAATGAAGCTACAAATATTTTCTCCTTGCTTCTTTACTTAGCATTGAAAAAGGACTTAATGAATCCTTTAATCTATTTTGAACTTTGGCCAGAATGAACCGCATCATTGGAGCCGTTTTATGAATTTAATGTGAATTAACTGAATCGGTTAAATCACGACTTTTCAAGGAAAAACCAACAAATTGGATCTGATTTTGGAATAAAATCAAATAATTTAAACTGTCCTCAAATCTTAGCATATTTCCCAATCCGCTGAATGGTTCAATAAATTCTCTTCCAAAGTAAATTTCTGCGACTGAGGAATTTGGCCGTCCCTACTGGCCAGAGTGGTCCAGTTTTTTGCTGAGTATTTTTTCGCTAAGAAAATCAAGAAAATTGGAGAGGAGTGGTAGAAATAATTTTTGTTCGTTTTCTCACTACAGTGAAGGTCACTTTTAATGATCACATTCGCTGAATATATGGAACAGTTTTACTCGGTGGTTGTCCGCTGAATGGATGAGAACGTAGGCACTGCCATCTGTGCGGTATTACCATGAGTTGAAGCTCTTGTCTCTCGTCGACAGTTTGTGAGGTACGACGATTCAAATCCAGATTTACGCAGTAAATGAAGAGCAGAGAATAATACTTATTGATACATCTTAAAAGCGTCTATGATATTGAGAAGAAAGCGTCAAGGGATATACTGTCTACTCCCGACCATCCACGAATTACGAACCCTTGAATTTTCTTTAAAGCCTCCTTCAAGTTTGCGCACTAAGTTAAGAACCAGAGCAAGCAGTGTGGCCGCTATTCAAGCAGTTTGAAGCTGTTTAAAATGTCGACTCAATAAGCTTAACTTTTTAATTTTGTTTAGTAATCCACAAGCATGAGGTAGTATTACAAGACTGCCCATATAAGTAAGAACCATATGAGGTACTCTAGTATGGGAAATAATATAAATGCTAATTTAGGGGTTGCTGATTTCGAGCCAACTAACAAGGAAAAAGCGCTGGTTGAACAGCCTCCAACCAGCAGAATTTGACGCAGTTAATCAAAATTGCCCTTTCGCAGCCAGTATTATGACCGATGATCGGATTGTAATTCCGCAATTTCCTAGTGTGGATAGCGTGTGGAAGATGGGACGACGATAGGTGCTCACAGTTTACTGTGGAAGTGTTTGAAATTAGTGTTCGTAAGTGCCAAATGAGAAGAAACTTACAACATTCCCACAGCAGGTCTGTTTGTTCGAGATAGTTTCGTTTCCGCAGCACCTTTCATAATAGGCGTCTCCCCGAATTCTTTCTCTGACCGTATTTTGGCAGCAAATATGAGTGAATTGGTTGATGGGTTCGTGACCACAGCACGAAACGGCGATCAACTCGTCAATATTCGTGTAGTTTTTGCATCGGTTTGCGTCACCGCAACAAGCGCTAATCACTTCAACATTAACTTCTATATTGCATAAGCGGATAATCCAACAAGCAGCACAAAGCTGAATCTGAACCTTTTGCTTATCGGGCAGTTGAGTTAATCGTTGCACTATTGTTTAACTGTCCACCACTCCTTCCAACTTCCAATCTTGCAAGCATTTGTAAGCATCTTTGAATGAGGTACGACAGCTTTCACGGCGCAGAAAGCATGAACTTCATAGCCTCTACTTTTGTTCTGATGATGTCATTTTATGTGGTTACCATCTGTGTATACAATGAATAAGCAGTGGTATTATTGGTAACGTTGCCCATAAAGAAAGCAAACTTGGGACACTTGTTAACAAACGATTTTACCAAAAGGGAAATACCCCTCAATATTCGTTGGTAATTATCAAATCACAGTAGATCATTTATACTTTCGAAATTGTGGCACCTTTCGTCACAAACATAGACCAAAGAAATGTAGTAACATAAAAACTGCTATCAAACTTAGTGATTGCTTCTTGTTTCAACTCATTAGCCGCATTCCTTTTATTATTTTATTAATAACATCGCATTCTTTATTAATAACATTCGCGCTCTTCCCACTCAAAAATCACTGGCAGAACTATTTTACTGTCAAGCATTCAGTTCGATGGGAAAGCCGGGAAATTAATCGAAACCACGCATAACCATCAAGACATCATCTTCCGTAAGAAGCATCAGCAGATGGTAAAACAAAGTAATAAAAGTAACCCACCCACCTAGCTGTGGATGAATCGACACAGCACATGAGGCGATTATGAGAACGGTCAACGCGGTACGCATACCAGCTCAAAACTGACCCTCATAGCGAGCGTCGAACACTCGTTTGCGCAGCCGGCTGTGACACACGGCTCCTTTCTGTCTATATCGTTGCCGGCACAATGTTTTTATGTGTCTATTTTATTGTCTGCTTTAGTCAGTATGCCTAAGTTATCCCACTCGATCCCTCACACGTATCACATCGCGTTGTCATTATCCAAGCTTTACGATTCCATATTCTCATTCTTCGATCTTCAGATCTATTAAACGGTTTTACCCGTTGAAAAGAAACCTCATAACTATAGTAATGGTACCATCAATACCACTACGAGAGCTGACAGTCTACATTTCATACCATCAACGGCCTCGAGTTGCTGTGAGCACAGGCAATCAATTGTACGCAAGAGCAAAAATATTTGTAAATGCACAACATGCACTTCCCTTTCGATTATGCGATGAGTGAGTCATATCTCAAAGAAACGCTGATATGTGACTGTTTCTTGACCTCTCACTACTCCATTCTTGTTGTCACTCTGAATCCGTGAAATTGATGTCTTTTTATCAATATTAAATTGCATTCGACGAGCAAGAGAAATCACTGCAACGTAACAATAAATGTTTTAATGAATATTGCATCCAAATGTAATGAGGGTTACAATTTGCTATTCGGATGGACAGAATGAGTTCAATGAAAAACATTGCTGTTCCACTCTGTGGACACCTCAAATACTGTGCACGCAACAGAACAACATCAAAAAAAAAAAAAAAATGCAAATAAAGCACCATTGATGAACATCGTATATGCAGATAAGAGGAAGTGATGATGATCACAAGAGATTGCCACACACAAGAAAAACGCGTGCGTAGCGACTCGCTTCTCAATAGATGAAGCTCGAGCAATTAAAGCATTGTTTTTATGCGCAGACAATAGCGCATCAGTAATTGTGCAAGTGAAATCATCGGAATGAAGATTTTGCTATTGGCAGTAAAAGAGATCGATGCATACAATGGATAAACGCAGTTGACAATTTATGGAAGACATACTTCAAGACGGGTATCGCTAACAAATACGAACAAACCGCAACCGCTCGCTTCTGTGATTTAGGAATCCATTCTTAAGCATGACCTGTCGCAGGTATGGGTTAGTCGACACTGATTTCATTAAATCCATCGGATATTTGCTTTTTGGGACAATGAGCCTGAAAATGTTGCAGATTATGAGAAAACATATTTCCGACCCCAACCTGAAAACGAGAATTATGAACAGATTGGAGTACGCAAAACAATTGCCCAAGAGACATATAATACAGTCATACCGGTCTCACATGTGTACGTTTACAGCCGTCATTGGAATACTTTGCGTTTCCATTTCACCCTTGCGAGGCGAATTTCGCCTCATATCGACTGATGACCATCGACTAACGTCATTGCATCATTTACTTTGATTTACGTTGGTAATTCCACGTTCATTAACGTCGCGAGGTCCAACTTTATTGCAGCCGACAGATTTTTGCAGTTATTAGCTACGAAAATTTCCAGCTGAAGATTTTAGTATGAATGCTGCAGGCATTTGTAGCTTGTTAACTGTGCCCACCCAAATTGATCATAAACAATATGCTGCTCTTTCTATACAAGAAACTCCACTTCCACACCGGATGATACGCTTCACATCAAACGACATCGGCATTTTCTTTTTCTACAGCTGACTTAAATCGCATATTGAGCGGACTGTGTCTGTCCATCTTGTATGCAAGTTTGAGCTCGATGTACACTGTTAATCCGAATGAAATCTACAAGATCGGCACCAACCGGCTATGTGCCCGCGTTTCAAACCACCCCTTCTTCGACCCTGCCATCCAATGACCTCTCAAGTATCCGTCTTTACTGGGTCTCCCAAAATCGAACTCAGCTAAAGAAGAAAGATTTGTATAAAATATATCAACTTCAACATGTCAATCGAATTGTTGAACAAAAAGAGGTCTTCACTGTGTGCCTCGCCGTCCACAAAACTATCCCTTAATTGGTGATGATAGCGCAACGGTAACAAAAACACAGCCCCTTTAAAATTTTCAAAACCAAAATCACACACCCTTTTGTGTAATGAAGCAGTAAACGTGAAGTGTGTTCCTAGAAGATACGCTGGGATGTTCTCGTTGACGGAGTCGGGCGAAACCTCTCTTACAATACTGTCAAAACCACCGAAAAATTCAAAACCCCATCGCAAACTCAGGGTTAGACGTCAAATTAGGAAGTTACCTTCGTTCAGGGGTCATATGGCCCCCCCCCCCCAGTTTTGAATAGCTGCCGGAAATTTTGAAGCCTCATGAGCTTTGTTGCAATAGGGCAATCATAATGAAATTTTTTCCTACAAAGTTAGATAGGAAGCGGTTTCGATAACGAAGCTAAAGGCACCCTCTTTTGGAAAACTCTCATCGGATTGGTCAGACTGCTATTTCCTGCAAATACTAAGTGCCTGAGTGCTTGTAGTCTAGAAAATTCTCAAAACATACGGATTTTGCTCTGCTGTGTAGGCAATTTTCTACATGTTTCAGGCATCCAGCTAAAACGGATATTCACGTGAATTCAACCTGAAATCCTCAGCCGTGAGAATGGGAACCATTTCATAAACGCTTACATTTCTATCATACCAAAGTTGCCATTTGTTCACGGAATCCTTATAATTCGCCAATTTTTTGCACCACTCTCGATATATCGATTGGAATTGCGCCAAACTGGTTGGCTGTGTGCATTCGGCTGCAAAGTTGTTGAATTAAAAAAAAAAAA
>JAARMF010000444.1:67875-82161 GCA_022844705.1 Toxascaris leonina | reverse complement strand
CCCCCCCCCCTCCTCCTTCCGTTTCCGTTTCCGTCTACAGCAATGCAGATCAAAGTCAGGCACGACGTCTGGTCTACCATATACTTCATTCAAACACCTTGAAGCAAGAATTGACGTGGAGCTTTACCTCATATGATGGTGTTAAAAGCCTCCCACAGATTGCAGGCGTTATCATGTCAGTACACCTGAACCCTTCACTCTGGCTTTCATGTTGCTGCGTTAAGGCCAAATGAGGCATGACCTGGTACTGGACGAGGACTGTTAGAGAAGTTACGGCGATTGCACAAGGAAATGTTGTCTCTGAATGCTTGGAAACTTGAGCAATGGGTGAACTGCCCCGATGAACGGAACCTAAAGGTGTGCGAGTTGCGCGCAACACCACCTACTTAGGGAGACCGCAACTAAGACTCCTAACAGCACCCTTTGTTGGACCCTTAGGCCAGGTAATGAGGGAAGGCAGACATCATAGTTCGCCTAGCCTGCGGATGATGCGCCATCCTTAGGCTACAATCGCAATGTCGTCACGGAACTGTCTACTGAATCCTACCTCGTAATCCTAACTCACAAAAAACTACTTAACCCTATTTTAGGAGGAATAAAGTTGATTTGAAAATGCTGCAATAACGTTAGAAAGAGGAGGAAACAAGTACGTCGAGCAAGGCACACACAGACATCAATACAAAGAAGAGAGTGGATCAATCCTGAGAGCATTTAAAGCGATATTATTAGTCATCTCTTGAACAATATGGGCGAATCTGAGGGTCACTCTCACTTCAAGCAGCTAGTGAAACTTCAACGCTTAAACTGCATGAAGACCAATCCTGTGACGAGCGGAAAGTAAACTCCTCAAGGTCGAGTGCTAATTAAAGCAAATCCACTATTTTCGGCTTAGCGACAGCTCTCCTGTTGGATCATTCACTACACGACGAAGGTGCTATTCATCAGTACCTGCAAAGTTCAACCAGATCAATGCTCGGCCTCTTGGATAGTTCGACTAGAGATCCTAAGCAAGGGTCGCATCAAGCTTAAAGTAGGCGTGAGTGCTTGCCTATCGCGTCCTGAAGTTTGACTCAGATATACTTATAGCGCAGGTCACCTTATTGAAGAATGAAAGCATTGCGCGCATTATAATGTTATATAAGGCGATAGAGAATGTTGAACAGTACTATCAGACATCTAGACAAAGATGTTTCACCAACATCCATTCTCCCACATAATAAAAGCACTACGTTGCCATCATCCTCTGGATCCATGATCACATTGCGGCGCTTTTGTCGTGGCGATATCATGGGCGTAAAACTTCTAGAGAAATGCGAGAACCTCATGTACACACACGATCGCTGCCATACAATCCATCCAAGAGTGCAAATGAACTTTCCGTTTATAGCAGCTAAATATCGTCTAATCAACCACATCACGCCACACGCTCATCGTTCAGTACTGCCCTTATTAGAGTGATCATTACTCATATCTAGAAGTAGTGGAGCGTTGGCAAGCTGCGATTCTCTTTTTCGTCACTTCCTCCCTCCACCCTTTTCCTGTCACCCATATGGATGATAATGAAGGCATTAAGTGTGGATCATCTTGAAGGATCGGCTGTTCATATTGGAACGAGGAAAGCAACACTTAAGCAATGAACAAACCAGACACATCACCGCTGAATGAGAATAAAATTAGGCATGAACACATTGTAGTTAATACAAGATATAAACGGCGCAAATGTCCATGAAAGAGAGATGCATCCCATTAGGTTATATATGTAATGATTGCTCGATCGATTCACTTCAACAATATTTGAGTGGAGTTTATTCTGTGTTTCATTTCATTTCAGAATTGAAATCTGTATACAACGATTGTGCATTGCATAAAATTCACTCATCAACTGAATGTGATAAAGAGTAAAATTCACGCAAAAGTTGCCTTATTAGGATCTCTTGTGCTAGGGTGAAGACAGAAATCTGCCTAGCCAGTAGCTGATATGCCATCATTAGGCTACAGTCGCATGATATCATGAGAACTCTCGTCGCCAGGTTGTCTGCTCAAGAAAGGACAATAGGCTGATTATCGACTTTTGAGGTATAAGGTAAGGTAAGGTGAAGAGGATGATTCCGATTGGGAACGAACTCGAACACTCAAATATTTTCGCCTTGAAATTGTAGGATAGTGTTGACCTTATTAAGTGATCTTATGTTATTAAGCGTTCTTTTAATATACCATTCGATAGGTTCATACGTTCCGCGAAATGAGGGAAACGATGGGGTTAGAGATGTACCATTGAAATGAATATACTCTTCAAATATCGTTTTTTTGCACTTTTTATCGAAGAGATGTATATCGCAGAACGTTATTGAAGAGCTACGCTATCTAAGCCTATCGCATCATCTCGCAGTGAAATCGCATTTGCGATATCTGCTTTACACTTTACACATCATCGTTGAGTTAAAGCACAAAGATCGACAAATCAGCGATGGATATTGTCGCGCAAGATCATGCTAGCGCCGACCATCTTATAGTACGATGAGAATCAAAAGACAGGATATGGTGCAATCAGAGTCTTAAGAAAGGGCCATTGAAGCTGCGCAAAAGACCGATCAGTAATGATTTCTTTCGGAATCAGGTACACTGTTGTACAAGTGCTGCGATTTGCAATGGCCTAGGAAATATTTTTCGATTATGGATTTGTTTGCATCAAAAAGGAGTATTAATATCTCCTCCTTACGAGATAATTCGAATGGGAGCAATTGAAGCTGATGTGGATTTCATTGTATGCAAAGGATGAAGTTGCCATCCGTAACTCAACCTTCTCAGCTCTTCCTCTTCGCATGTTTTGTAAATGCTTCTGGTGGAAATGTGAAGCATTCGGCCACAAAGCCGAGCAATAAAATGATCATTGTCACATACCTTCCACAGCTTCGAATTCATTGCCACATGAAAGTCGCATTGCCGGAAGTAGATTGCAGTGAACTCAACCACACTTTGTTTATTCGAACTTTTATAAACTTCAATGCACATAACACTGGCAAAAGAAAGAACTAACCGAGCTGTTTTAATTTCCAGGAGATAACATTCCAGAGGTAGTTTTAATTTCCAGGAACATGGCTAAGTATGAGTTGCTTGATTTACCGGTTTCATAACGCTTCGATTTCAGAGTTTTTGTCTCAATCAGGTATATACATGAAAGCGTCTAGATGACCAAGCCATCTAATATGATAGTAGAGCCATTCGAATGCTTGAAAACCCGAATACCGTTCAGCGTAATAGTAGAGCAGCTTTCTTAAGTTATGAATTAATTTAGACAATCATTATTCGTCATACTGCTCTTCATTTAATTTTCTACTGATTTCTTCTCATATTGTTTATTTTCTGATACAGAATAAATTTTCGAATCATTAATTGCATCGATTGTTCAGCAATAATTATCGGTGAATTCAATTGCATTCAATGTCTCATTCACTCCATTGAATCTTTAAAATTCCATGAAACGTTTCTTAATCACTGCAAATAAGTTAATTTGATTATTCATTGTGCGAATTAATCTGATATTTTCTTTATGAACGATATTTCTATAGTTAATAATATTAATATTGCTATAAAATATAGCGATTCCTCATTCGGTAAAGTTGAATACATTTAGAAATTTGTTAATCGTTGAAGCTTTCTTTCTCGTTTTTCACTTCGAGAAATGCTTATTCGTTCGTTTACTTCGTTATTTACACACGCTGGTTGACTGTGCTCATAATAGCAATTCCACATCGGATCGATCAAAGAAGAGTCTCTCTCAGTGAAAAGTTGTTTGGAAAATTGCAAGGTTAGAAAGAACCACACTCATTCCACATTGTTTAAGTTATAAAAGTGATCAGTTGTTACCGGATTAGAAGAGTATACGCCAAATTTAATATAAACTTCGAGTTTGTTTTTGCACACTCTCAGACTAGAACGATATTACAAAATGTTAGAAATCTCATTCCTAGCTCGATATATGCGATAGGGAAGGAAGAGAGAATGCGATTCCATTTTTTTTTTGTCAAAATTCTTGTTTCAAAAATTGTGCGGATAGTTTAAGGAGTAAAGATTCTTCTTCCGATAAAATCTTCTCACAGACAAGTTATGAAGCATATACATTCATGTTCTACAGTGCAGATGGAAAGCTGCTGTGTTGACTAAGCTGATAAATGCGTTCATCTCAGAATATTGCCGCCCGACGATTTTGTGGTACAGCAATGAACAGTTGTAGTTAGCTAAGCTAGCATGGACAGTAATCGGTGTTTTATTGTTTTTCAGGCACTGTGAGATTATCCGATCGTTTTGCTTTGCCTTACTTCCGAATAACTCAGCAATAATTATCTTCAACGATGGCGGAAGTGCAATCGTAAACTGCAAATAGTTAAAAGAGATATGAACGACTCTTCGACTCGTTCGTTTCTCATCCTTCTCCATCACTTCTTCATCAAAGAAACTGAACGATATTAGAGTTTGATGCATTCGATATGCTCGATTGCTGTATTAACCAAATCACCTTTCCCATTTGTGAGTGAATGCATTCGTTCCATTGTTATCAGTAGAGTCATATCAAATAGATAAATATTTGCCCGAACATTCAAGTGGATGCTTAAACACTCGTAAAGCTTCCTGGTTCTCAAAGTATTGCTTCTACTGTGGTCGTTAGAATTGCAAGGTATCATCCTGTAAGCAAATTCAAATGAAAGCAGACTGAGATGAACATCATTATTTGGAGTATAATAAGCTATAAAATGAATTGATGAGTAATTCTCTTTAGCTCTCTGCATTACCGTTTGTAATATGGATCAGAGATTCGAAATAACGGTCACTGAAGTAGTTCTGACTATTTTTTATAATCGGATATGGGTTTTTTCCTGGCAAAGAATTAACAAACTGATAAGGCGATACCTCGTTATCACAGTAAAAGATCAGCGAAGTTCCAAAATTTGATCGTTTCATACCCATTGATGAGTATCGCATTTACACTTCGATTATTTTGTATTACAACAGCACAATTTTATGAATGAATGTTTTATTGCAACGATGATACTGTTATTTATTGGATCACATTGAATTTCTTTCCAATGCGAATGAAAGCATCGATGGCTCGATCAATCTGATCACGAGTATGCGCCGCGGAGATCTGAAAATATTGATTATTTAGGCAAGAAATTAAGTGAAGAAATTAGAGTAGATAAAAGAGAAATTATTGAAAGAAAAATTGAGAATTAATTGATTTACCTGAACGCGGATTCTCGCTTTTCCTTTCGGTACAACTGGATAGCTGAATCCAATAACGTAGATACCCTCTTTGAGCATTTCATCGGCGAAATTCGCTGCCAGTCTAAATATTTATTGAACGTTTATGCATATTCAAATTACTTTACAAATGAAAATGCCTCCGGTTATGTTTGTATAGGAACTTTAGATTATTCTCGTTCATTCGAATATCTACTACATTTGTCGATTAAAAAAAACTCGAAAGTATCAAGTGAACGGCAATTTTATATTGTTAGAAATTATGGTAGATGCTTAAATATAGTGATAATAAACCTTGCATCTCCAAGCATCACTGGGCAAATAGGATGATCAGGATTGCCGAGGACGTTGAATCCAGCTTTTGTTAGCGATTGGCGGAAATGAGTGATGTTCGATTTGAGAGAGCTGGTGAATTGATTTGGTTTCATTAGCAAATCGAGCACCTGCAATGTTGATTCTTTTTTTCTTTTCATTCAATAAACGAAATATTTAAAATTCATTTATATAGGATGAGAGGAAACTCATTATAAAATTAATAAATGACTATAGAAATCAATGTTTTCTGATCGAATATTTTTCCTCTTTCTTGAAAGCAAAACTTGTTGCCACAGCCATTGAAATTTTACGTATCAATTAGTGGAAATGATTAAAAACATTATTGACCCAATTAAAAGTCTCATTTACCTTTAAAATAAATCTTCATTGATTGCAATAACTAAACTAATTGGGTATGAATATTTTGAAATGCACATTAATAAATTACCTTAAGGGAAGCACCAACAATTGATGGCGCAAGAGAGTTCGAGAACAGGTATGGTCGAGAACGTTGCCTAAGCAAATCGATGAGTGGCTTTGGACCGGTCGTATAGCCACCCATCGCACCACCAAGTGCCTTTCCTAATGTTGAGTTGATAATATCGATACGTCCCATCACTCCCAATTGCTCTTCAGTACCACGTCCGGTTGCGCCAAAGAAACCTGTAACAGGAAATTCGTCAGAGGTTTTCATACGATAATGACGCGCGTATATGCGATTTTCTCCCAGTCATTCGATATATAAGAGCTTGTTCATCACATTCCGCACACATACAGAGACGAACGGTGACTGAAATTGGTTATTTGGTTCTTTCCATAATTTGTTCAGAAAAGTTGAGTCAAGAATGGAATTCGCTTTGGAGGTCGTTCGAGTCGTCGAATCCTCGAATTTGAGAGGGAAAGGACAGAAAAACACAGACATATATGAGCTCAGGCACGTCACTGCCAGCATCATTTTGGAAGAAAAAAATAACAAATTGCAAAAAATGCAAAGGATGATTGCTGATGTGTCCAAAATCATTTTTTTCCATAAGTTTTAACATGGTAATTTACCAGTTGCATGGCATTCATCCATAAATGTGATTGCATTATATTTCTCGGCAAGGTCGCAAATCTCCTTCAATGGTGCAACGTCACCATCCATGCTGAACACTCCATCAGTGGCAATCACACGTCGTCGCATGCCTATAACATCCTTCCTTAGCGATTATTGATATTCACTTTATGCCTTATGGCATCACAAGAAATTGCCATATTTCACGATAAAGTGTTGTTGGATCATATAATATTATTATTAGCACAGAAATATGCTTATAAATTCTCGTATCATCACTTTCACTCTCGAGTAAATTCCGTTCTCGACTAATCATCTTAATTCTTAAAGTGACAAGCTTATACGTCTATTAGTTGAAGAATTGCTCGTTTTTGGATGCGCCACAAATGAACTGCTATCATAAGAGTATGAGGCTAAAATCTACAATCTAAACGATATTTTATGCATCAACAGATAACTATATGAGCAATTTGTCCGATAGCGAAGAAAAGCCGTTGTATTCGATTTGTCGATGAATCGAACCTTTCGTTTCGATGAGGATTTTCTCCAAGTCGGCCATATCACAATGCTTATAGCGATATCGATTTGCTTTGCATAGACGAACACCATCAATGATAGATGCATGGTTGAGCTCATCGGAAATAACCGCATCATCCTTCGCTGAAAGTAAATCTCATTTTCGAGCATGTTCATCATGCTTATTCGCTGTAATTCGATTGATCATTTTTCTTAAAACCAATATAGATGGTGGAATTTTACCCAACTAAATCAACCGTAAATGAATATATTAATGGTGTTGTGACTTTTGTACATCGTTATTGGAAGTAACAACACATTAATATGGGTATTTCCGGTTACGATGAATAGTTCCATTATCGGATCCAATGCAGCTAGAATCATGAAAATTTGTGAGAATATTATATGACAGAGGATGATGTTCAGCGTTAAGATTTAAGTCGACTTAAAAAATATTGAGAAAAATAAAAGACCCCAAAGTTGACCGCAAATTTCTGTAGACTTTAATTTTTTAATTCATACAAATTGGGCTATGGAAAACGAGTAGGTTGGATAGAATTTGTATGGATGGTCGCATAAATATGAAAATAATACTGCAAATGCTGCGATCAATGTTAGTATTCTATGAAATAAGTTGGTTTAGACAATGGAGTGCAAAAAGCGCATATCGCAATAGCTTCTCTGATGCGCTTTCCCAATTGTTTGTTAGTTATTTGACAACGCTAAGACGTTTAGAAAAATGAGAGAATGCTTAGTTTTGAACTAANTGAAAGAAATTTTTATTTCCGACACCACACTATATTTTCTCAAATCTCTTTCATAATTGCAATGTTGATTCTCGGCAATCTGATCGTAGTGATGAACTCTGCCTAGATTCGATGAACTCAATTGTTCAACTTTTGCGATAATCTCTTCAAAAAGATTAATTTGAACGTGCACTAGTTGCAGAACGTCTAGATATGATTGTTTCAGGATAATCACATTGTTTCATGCTGCTATCTGTTTTCTTGCATTTGTTCGTAGCACCCCCCCCCCCCCCCCCCCCCCCCCCCCCCCCCCCCCCCCCCGCCCCCACCTATCTAGATGTTATATTTTTGGATATTGCTAAACAAAACAGAAAACGATTGCTCACAAAAACTGCTCGATTTGCTAAAAAGAAACGTTCAAATCGATTGCACAGATCGATCGCCTCGGTTAGTGCATCGAACAAATAGCTAGAGACTTTCGATATGAAAACACATTAGATCGCACTCAGCAGGCTTTTAGAGCAGATCTCGTTTGATGCAACCGACCTTATCCCATCTTATCTTCATCTTTAGGCGATATTTCTTAAAAGACCGGAATTTTATGCTGGGAACAAAATAGCGGTTTGTGCAATTGAACGTAACATTGATGTAAAATGATCTGTTTGAAAAGTCTACCAACTAAACGAGCTGCCTATATGGGGGTCTTTTCTAGCAAGAAATTCAGAAAAACTTACTGGTGAGGACGTCGAAGACACCACCGTTAGCATCGAAACAAGCAGCATAGAGGATAGAATCCTCACGACCATGGAATTTGGCGATTTTCAGTTCGAGCTCTCGATGAATATCTTGAGTACCGCAAATGAAACGCACCGAGCTCATACCAGCGCCATGCGAATCGAGCGCATCTTTTGCAGCTTGGATCACCTCCGGATGACTGCTCAATCCTATAGCATTCGTGTTGTTGGGCACTATTAGAGGACCAAGAAAGAAGCAATGGTCAACACCGAATCAATGATTCGCCTATCTAAACATATTTAAAGGACAATAACTCATGGTGTCCCTCTTTAATGATGATGCACAAAATAAGGGTGGTTAGACGAGGTTCAATGAAAAATTTTCCAAAATTTGGTGCTGGTTTTATGCAAAATTGAGTGGTATTAAATGCGGTTGATATTGTTAGATGCAGTTGACTGCAAAATACGCAGAATTTGAGTGGTAGTAATTGTAGTCGGAGCTGTTTTCCCGAAAAGATACACACGGGTAGATTCTTTTTTGATTATCTTCTTGGTCGTAATGCACATGCAGAGGATATGCAAATCACTTACCGAGGTAATTGTTAGCGCAGAAATTGAGCAGTTTCTTATCACTTTTTTGCACATCGATCTCCATTCCTTGTCTACCGATGATAACGCGTTCATTCTTGTAGGTACCCGCATCCTGAAGAACAAAAAAAGCAGTGAATTGAATCCTGGAAAAAGAATAGAACTTCATTCACGCTTCCTTCAATATTTTCGCTGAGCAATGAATAATATTTTACGACTTTTGATTCATTTCCCAACAAATCTTTTTGTAAACAATTTCATCTTCCTGGTACTTTTATATCGGAATGGATGATAAATCATGCATTTGATTTGTAAAAGAAGAATTCAAATATTCAAATCTCATTTTGGACGTCAGTCTCAGTTCGTTACGAGGTCGATAATGTGAAATTGGCTAATGATATCAATAATCCGATAGGAGTTTCCAGCAGAATCATTCTTAGCGATGTAGAGAATGATAGCACTTTCACATCGATATACCTTCCAGGTGAAGGTAATTAAATGAAATATTAATGAAGGGGAAAGTATTTGGCACAATTTGCTTCGTAACGGATTAGAAATATATATCAAAATTGTGAACGATACGTCGAAAGAGAGATGAATAAAGGTAATATGCTCGATCGTAAATATCTAAAAAGCTAATAGGGGAATACTTTCGAATGGAGAAGGGTGAAATGAAAGAGACAGCTAAGAAAGAAAACGACAATTTAAATGGCAATATATATCAAGCAAACTGAAAAAAAAGGCAAGAAGATACAATTGGGTGATATTTACTCGAAGACTTATAAATTGAAACAAAGACTAACCCTAATTTCTTGAAGCTCCGATTCGAGAGCTGTGCAAAGCTCCGATCTTGCGGCAGAAAATCGTCGCAGAGATTGTAGAACGTTGCGAGAGAGCATTCTAATAGCACGGTTGCTATTCGCCTTGAATAACGAAAAGTGTGCGTCGATCGGCCCTTTTTGTTTGTTTCGAGCCACGTGGGTTCGCACGTTTTCGCATTTAGCCACTCCTCCGAATGCGCCAATAATTCACTATTTTTTCTGCTTCGATACGATTCAACCCGATCAACGTTAGCATAAATTAACGTCAAAATAAATGGCTGCATTTCTTTTGCTGCACATCGCCTTAACAACTGCATTATCGACGTTTGCAATATTGCATTGTAATGCAAGCAAACTCTTTGATTATTATTCGTTTGGATTCTCTTTGTGGATAATCCTTGTGAGCTATTCAGATTGTCGACGAACGATGTCTTGTTGTATGCGGTTCATAGAATTTCCCCATAAGAAAATAGTGATTGAGTTGAATTCCATTCCATTCCATCATTTACCAATTCCGTTTCTCATAACCAAAAAAAAAAACAAATTTCTAACCACAAATATGGTAGAAATATAATCAACACAAATGCTAAGGTATTACTCTCCTATATAAGAATAAATGTGGCATATTTCAAAAAGCTTGCAGTGGCTTGAAATCGCCTCAAGCCGATATTTGAGGAAGAGATCCTAGAGAAGTTTAGTTAGTTGGCGCATCGATAATTTTGAGAATTATTTCATGACTGTTCATTTCCGATGTTTATAGAAATAAATATGCATAACTTTTATACGTTAGATCGTTTAGTTGAAGTAACAGTAAAGGTGATAAGGGTATTTCCCCATATAGGTTTAGCTTACGATCTTTAAGCGAATGATCAGTAAATCCGATTGATGAAACATTTGTGCAAAATAGGTTTTTAGGAGTTAACACGCTTTCTTGTCATGTAAAGCAAGTATCAAGGGTAGCTATCCACTTCGGCTCAAATCGATGGCCAAAGGAACCCTTCCGGGCTCACCAATTGCCCAACAACATTCACTTGCAACTTGCCCAAACGATAAGTGTGCCTGTCAAGGTTACTTCAAAGATGCTCAATAGGGGGATCCTTATCACCTGTCTACTCCTCCCTTCTCTTCTTCCCAAATTTTAGTTTAAAAATCAATTTGATATCAGTGAGATACTGATGCGTATCACAGCAATGAATGACGACATCTGGGCTACATATAGTGTCTTCAATGTTCTCCTAATACTAACTGATAATCCATTTCCGCTTCCTGCACACCAACAGTTCGCATATATAGTGATATAACGAACAAGTATATCACATCACTTCGCAACGAAAATTGCTTGGAATTCATTTCACTCTACAGAGTCAGTCTGCCAACTTTCTGTTATTGCAAATAGAGAGAAGTGCATGTTGAACTCATTCATTGAAATTTCATTACTTTTATATTGTCAATGAGTATAAAAGAATGCCACAAGGGATTGGAGGCATAGTGGTTTGGTTTTCTATTTACGGCAACCCCTCCAAACTGCATTGTGAATTTCCGGTTGACCTTCTGCCGGAAATGTCGGAAATAATACTAGCAAAACGGGATTACAGTTACTCGGCTCAGCTTCAACGTAAAATAATTGAATACAGACCATCACAGGACAATTGCAAATTTGACCATTTTTTAACGTCGAGTTGACTTCTTTTTATTGCTCCCAGACAGAAGCTATTCGTAGCGACTGCAAAATATTAGGACATATTTCTGCCGCAAAAATAGCACCATAATTCTTGTTTTTCAGCCTGAGGTTCTGCTTCTCAAGCTTCCACCCCTACAAGTTCCACTTCATCGTTTCTTTCTTTTCGATTTTTCTTCCACCTCTGGAAAAGTGTAAAATTTTTGTAGTGAAATGAAACAACCATAAATCACAACGATTGCGAAAGGTCAATTCGGAATTTCTTTCATGAAATAAGAAAAAGACTGGAAATTCACAACTTTTGAGAGCCTTCTATAAAAGAGTCTCTACCTTTCACGAAGTGCACGAATGCTAACTTTCAAACTTTATTGTAATGCACGAGGATTCTATTCGATTCAGTTAGCAATACTAGGTTCCGCTTGATGCACGCAACGAAATTGCTGCATTGGATCTTTATTTCCAGCGTCTTTTGTGGAATTATATTCAAAACGACTATCACGCCGCAGGCACAGAGGAGAAATCAGAAAGGAAACATCGAGGTGCTGAATTTCTTTTTGAAGGGTCTAATGCATTCATCGCCTTTGGATAATGAAGGAAATACCAATAAACGCGAAACGTTGAATACAAGCTCAAAGTTGAAACTTGCTATGCAATAGTCAGATGCGTTATTTTTCGAGTAGTTATATCATCCGAAGCTGAGCCGCGAGCGCGCAAATAAATTCACAGTAAGGAACTTATCAAGAGTTATTAATACATTGTCCTCAGAGGATAGTTGATTGCAATGGTAATAGATAATTGCAATGGTAATTTGATGATTATATTTGTTATGTATTTTCGATCACAATAATCAACACAATTCATAGCATAAATGATAACGATAAAAATATGAGATGTGTATTATACGATAAGAAACGAAAAAGAACGAAGAAATTTGCAGAAGATTTGAGTCATACGCAATGTGTTTATACATTGCAACATTTATTGAGGAAATTACGCCGACTTTGATGTGCTTTTTGAAAACTATTGTGTTCACTTGATGTGAACTTGTGAAGTTCGCTTTCAACTGATCTCGGAAGGCATGTAACATTGTCTATATCTTTGCATTTGCTTGCTTAATCACCGCAAATTGAGCATTTCTTGACAAAATTGGCAAATAGAGATTATGAGTAGAGGGTCAACTTTGAATATTCCCGTTTTACAACTGCTAGGCTTCATAGCTGTAGAGGGATAGATAATACGTGTGAGAGGATTTGGATTTGATATGGAACCGGATAAGCAGATAGCCGAACAAATGCAATGATTTTGTGTCTTTCCTGAAATATGTTCTTTAATTCATCGTGTTGTGTTCGTCAATATCAATATCATTAATATGCTAACCGTTAACGTTATCATTACGTTAATCAAAAATATGATCATTACGTTTATCAAAAATATGCTTATCGACCGATTTAAACGTTTTCGCAATTGTTTCGATTCGTCTATTATTGTAAATTTTTATTATTGTTCCATATTTATTATTCTTCCGTCTCCAATTCTCTAAATATTTTTTGGAATGCACAACCAAACGGAAAAATTAATATCTTTAAGCAAATGCAACATCAGTGATATAATTTTCGATCAATCAATAAGTTGCAGCTCCCTATAGTTTCAATGATCGAACGGAGACGATCGAATGTACTCAGAAAAGTTTTTGTGCTGCACAAATCTAAGAAAATGGTGTTTGTGCTCGGTGGATGTCGTCGATATGCTACGATGTAACTGCGATATGTTATTGTTGATAAATATCATTGATGTTTGAGCTGTTGATTGTGTTGCACTATGAAATGTGCTTGAGGATTGCGTTGCGTTGGCACGTGCCGTTCGTTTCCTATAGCGTAACACTTTTAGCATTTGTCGCCGATGAAGCAAACATCCAATGAATGTTCCCATTCGTATTGCAACGAGAGGCACCTATCGTTAGCAAGTTTCGTCGACATTTCGACCGATGAATCAATTTGTACCGCTTAATAAGAATCAATCATCCGTCATAAAAAAAGCTTCTAAGAAGGCCACAATGAACGAATTCACTCTCATAATGCAAGAGAATTTGCCATCATTTTACTAACGAGTCACCTTTCCTAAAAATAATTAAATCACTGCCAAAATTTCTTCATTTGTAGTTTTGGGTTGATAGGTAACAAACCAAATGAATTTTCCAATGAAGAATCGAAAAATTTCACTTTCATAGAACCGTTCAGAAGCCTCCTCCCTCACTAATGAAAACTCTCGAGCATGAAAAATGCCGTAAATGTTAGTTTCGAAATATCTAAAATTTTCGTCATATAGTCAAAGAATCTAATTCACTGAAACAACAATTTTATTCACTAAATTTATTCATTTATTCATTCATTTTCACCTCCCAAAAAGAAAAAAGCGTCATCATGAAGAGCAAGAAGGAGCAAAACGTTCTTAAATATATAATAACGACATCGGCACCAAGCAGAGTCGAGACAACGTGATATTTGGAATCTAGACGAACTGAAAATGATGCATGCGTCGGCTCCGGAGGAGAGAGGGCAAGGGGGAGGGGGGGGGG
>JAARMF010000444.1:46576-67753 GCA_022844705.1 Toxascaris leonina | reverse complement strand
GGGGGGGGGAGGAGGGTAAACTGAAACAATTCTGGCAGCATGATGTTGGAGAGGCCATTCATATGCTGGAAATTGTGGCATTGATATTTCCAAAAATACTCAACGGTGAAGTTTTGTGGCAATGTGATTTCCTCCAAATAATATAAATTCTCTGAGAAATGTAGTGACCATTCGTGAAGCACTTGAAAGAGTTCGGAATAATTAAGTGCGGCAAGTGAATAGGAAATATTTCAATTTTATTTAAGAAAATTCGAACGGAACGAATAACTTTCAATTGATAACGTCAATAAATATCGAATATAGCTTATGTTTTGTTTGTTCACCAATGAAAACCTTTATCCGTAGACGGGTGACGAACCTGCGATCTCATAAACCACATCAAAAATATGCAAACGGTCTCAACGCGAGCCGGACTTATAGGGCTTCAACTTGTCTATTGTGAAAGGTCAAAGATTACATAGTTATTTTTGGTTTATAGAGCTCTAACGCCATTTCTTTGACGTTTTCGAAGAGTAAACCATGAGAAAATCCCTGAAAAAAGTTGCAAAGCTTTTCGAATAGTTCATTGAATAAAGCTTCATCTGATGAACGGAAGTGTAATTTGTTGTCCGGAAAGTGTAATACGTTCATACAGCTTATTGGATAAACAAATGTTGCATCTTCGTTGCCAATCATCATTCAGCTAAACTCTAATTCATTCACACATTTCTTCAGTACTTATCATTAAAAAACAAGGCCATCTATATTTCACCTGAATATATTCATACATTTCACTGTGGACGCACTCTTTCTGTCATGAGTTATCATTCCCATGTTTACCTGGCTCATTTATTCGATTAGCCAATCACATATGGAGGAAGTGTTTTGTGCATATCACTCGCACCAACCAATGCTCTATAATGATATATCAGCATTCAAATTACCCCCTCAAAAACGTATCATTTCAACGGCTTCGCACAAGTTTTCTTATGAATCCACTACCGTTTCCATCGGGTAATTGTCCAAAATATCGAAAATAATTGTATTACGTGTTTACCTATTGAAGAGTAAACTCCTGTGTGATTTCATCGATACATCTAGTTGAATTTATGAAATCGGCTAATCAGGTTATTACGAAAGCGATCCAGTAGACATGTGAAACAAATTTCCGATACTCAACCATTGAGTTGTGCATTGACTATTCCTAGAAATCACTCCGTAATTCACTTAATTTTATTCCTAGTAAAAATTAAAAATTTGTAAGTTTTCTGAGTGATACTATTCAATTCGTCATCCAATGTCGTCATCCAATATATATTGTAGAATAGCAATTAAAAACAAAGCAACAATATAACTTTAATAGCGAGATTATACGAACTAAAGATCACGACCTTTAGATCACATAATTCTCTTGTTTCAAGTCTTGTTTTTCTATCGCTTGTTTGATAAAAAATGAAATCGGCTTCGGTTTTTTTTCCTTTTTGCGTGCGATACTCAACTCCACTGACTTTTTCCGATCGCACAGTTGCACAGTGATTTGTGACTATTCTTCTTTGGTGGAATTTGTCGATAAAAAAATTTACTGCCAACTTTAACAACGACAAGAAATTAAACACTCAAAGAGTTCCACGGATCGTTGCGAAACTTCTCTAATGAACGTTTTCGAGGCCGAAACTGCGCAGAAAAAACTCCATCTTATAAAAATTAAGCATTATAGTGCCGACGTTCTGTATATCTCTTTCCCTTCTGCTCCCTCTCCTCTTCGATCCTTTCAGCTTCCAATTCGCAGTCGCAAGAAATTTGTCCGCATTTCGAGTGTCCGCATTTTCAGGAACTCATTTTGAAAGTTTTACAATTAAGTGAGAAACTCTTGATCATAATGGCATAAATGAGTACAAACTCCTCAAAAAGTTAATGATACTGATGCGGCGAGGTTCCTTCTCCTACTCCCTCGTCTTCCATCCCTCCCCTCAAGCTTTCAAAAATTTTCTTCAACTCTTATCGTCATCTGGTATTTCACGGTTATGATTCAGATAGGCATTCAGATAGCCTGACCCAATTTTCCGAGACCAGCTGAAGGCGAACTTCACAAATAGTTTTCAAAAAGCACATCAAAGCCGGCGTAATTTCCTCAATAAATGTTGCAATGTATAAACACATTGCGTATGACTCAAATCTTCTGCAAATTTCTTCGTTCTTTTTCGTTTCTTATCGTATAATACACATCTCATATTTTTATCGTTATCATTTATGCTATGAATTGTGTTGATTATTGTGATCGAAAATACATAACAAATATAATCATTAAATTACCATTGCAATTGCATTGCATTTTATGCAAAATGCAATCAACAAATTTATGCAAGCAATAGTGATCTCTACTGAATTGTCTAATACAGATTAATCTGCCTAGGTGACGGAACTGACTCTCTTGAATATCTCATGCAACGTTCAAAATTTGAGCTACTGTGTAACACGGATGCAAAAACCTTTCGATGGACCAGGTCAATTCGAAGTGTCCGCAGCATTCCGCAATGCCAAATACACCAACTATTACATTGATCACATTGATTCTTTTCTTTCTCAAATTGAATGTTAATCAACAGATAGGTATAGATGATACAATGCCTCTAGAGAACTTGGATCCAGAATGCTAATAAGATCTGTTATAGAACGATATATCCATCTGGAAAACATTGTTATGGAGGCATTGTATCATCTATACTCATCTGTTGAGTAACATTCAATTTGCGAAAGAAAAGAATCATCACAAGGAAAATTGTTGATCACGATTTGCATATGCAGATGTGATTGTTATCTATTCTCTAATTCATTTGGATCATATGGGTCATTTCTGGATTCGTTTTTATTGACTATTATTATTTTTGTAATAAAAACAAATAAATCAAATCACTTCTATTGTTCGCTTAAAATCATTTACTGCTCGAGAAATGAATGAGTAAATTTGTTGCAAAGAGAACGAATTTATTGGTGAATATTTTTGCACGTTGAGATGATTGTTGGAAGGGATGAGCTGAAGTGCAAAAGAAAGGATATCGTTGCAAAGACAATAACACTCTTAATTGTCCTATTTTGCGAAAGCCTTTTCTTTTCTTTCACAAACCTATGTTTCATTAAAATTTCTTTGGCCCAGTTAGTCAATTGGAAAATCATTGACATTAAGCTTAACCCACCTATGGATATTCACAATGCCGCCAACCTTTCTTTTAATTTACAACCTTACCTTAGAACGTTAGAAGTCAACGATCAGGGTGTTGTCTTTATTTCAGCAAGTTCACCGAGGAAATTTCGCATGATATACTCCATAATGATCTGTCTTTAACCATTCTTCCCCCATATTTGTCCAATGTTTCTTTTGATAAAGTGTTTCCATCTGCAGGTGGTCATTCTCTGCGTTGTTTGCTATCTCTAGGTTACAACTGAGATTATCCTCTTCTAATAAGTAATTAAGATAAATTTCAAATTTTGGCAATATCCCTCATTGAGCTCTCCATGTATATTGTTTAAGTGATTATGGAGTTTTATATGAGTCAAGCGAACGAGTTGAGATACTTTAAGAATTTTTATGACATTTTAATGGTCGTTTTTATCGAACAGACCAACTAATAGTGAAGATAATGCATTCATCAGTCAATGGGGAAATAGTTTATTATCGGTGTACTTTGGAACGTGACGCTATTGCTTTTTCACTGATGAACTATGATCTCTTGTGCAAAAATATCGCAACGAGGTGTTAGACGTGCTAATCGCACTTGCCTGAGCTCAATCGTTCTCTGTTGCCGATGTGTGCTCGATCGATTAATCCACTTTGATGTTCACGTGAGGTTGTTTTTGTGGTCGAGGCACACACTCGTCAAACTCTATACTTCGAGAACTGGGGTGCCCATATGATTGCTTTTTTAGTTGCAGACATTTTTTGAAAAAATATGGCGACAGCATGCTGAACGAGTTGGTTGTCCGATCTGAGGTCATTCCCTATCGCCGACGTTTGTTTGGTCATCAAACACACCGCGGCAACACGAGAAAGTAGACTGAGCCATCAAGCTCTGTTAGCTTGGTTCACTCTGATGCTCATGTCTAGGCTTTTTTGTGGCCAAGGTACTGGATTATTGCACCGCATACTTCGAACTTTGGGGCGTCTTACCGCCGCTTACTCAGTGATGAACTACGAACCGTTGTGAGGGACGACATGATAAATGTGCTAGCCCGCTGAGGTCAATTGTTCTCTGTTGCAGACGTGTGCCCGATGGCTTAATCCTGTCTCTTGCTGAAGCCCCATTTTCGTGGTCAATGCATAGGCTAAGCACACTTGGAACCTTAAGTTGCATTTGCTTCACGATAAAAATTCACTGCATCACGTAGACGGCTGAACAGATGAGATGTGCCATCGAAGTGCTATCAGTTCTCTTCATTGGCACAAGGATGATGAGTTCTAAAATCAGCGATATTTCTCGATGGCGCACACCCACATGAGAGTTGCCACAAGTAGTTCATCCACGAGAAAAATAAATCGAATAACTAATATGTGCCTCTTCTATAGTGTCAGAATTGCTTCCCATAGATATTATATGAAAGGAGATTTTAAAATTTTATACTTGCAATTCAATTCCTTTATAGCAACTTTATTTCTTTTGTTGATAATAATATAATCAAACTTTCTCCATTTGTGATTTAACTGCCTTTTCCGCTAGTTTGCCTTTCTACAATCGGAGGTCACATCATCTTTTCATCCACCTACCTCACTAAGTGACTTCTTCCGACAAATTCCACATTTCTGAGATTCTTTAGCAGAGATGGAGGACATCAGTGTGCGATTACTCCAGATATAATCACTGGAATTAACATGATTAGTGGTCTGTCGTTCCACTAGTGTGCGTTTTGCGGCTAGGAGATATCGAATAAATAGTGCATGCGAATTTATTTATGGTTGCTCTCGAGTGCAGCTTCCACCAGCAACAAGTTTATTCACATTTTGCAACCACTGTACTCTAAGGAGTCATCTTTGATGCAATTGGTTTTGTGTCAGACTCGATTTCGGGCTTTTCTCCACGAGTTGGAAGAGCATCGTCTTTAGTGATGCTCCATATAAATTCGATATCTTATTGCTTTGTTGTATTGTGGCGGATGTAAGCGGTGTGAGATTTCATACTCATGGATAGACAAAGAAAGTCTCCATTTTCGAAACCTCGAAAAAGCTTTGCAAACATGCGGCATTACTGAGTGTGCAAAGTTGCTTGCGTTAGCTAGAAAAAGAGCGTCACAATCAAAAGTCACCCTCTGAAACTAACAATTCGCTGACTCCATATTTAAGTGCAAATTACACTAGTGGCACTAAATTCCATGGATTAACCTTATATAATTTCATATGCAATATGGAAACGATCAGAGTGGGCAATAAGTTTAACACATCGTGTCAAAAACTGCAGTAGTTACGAGTTTTCAACAAAAACTGCAGAAGTTATAGCCAACGGTCAGCTATACAACGCATTAATGCAGTTTTAGATTTCACATTATGAAGCGTCTCGCCATCACGTGTCTATCCTTATGTAATTCCACATCATTGCAGGACATTAGCGCAGTACGCAATAATCTTGCTTACTGATAATTATGCCGTCATTCGGCAGTCAACAAAACGTCAATAAATCTAATCAGAAAAATAAAAATCAGAGGTTTTGATAATAGCAAAAACTCCATTCACTGACATTTTATTCAATGCCTTTTTCAACTGCAATATTTTGAAAATTATAAGAACTAAAGGAGTATATCAAGAAAGATGTTCTCTTGCAATTCCTTCGCCAAGAGGATGAACTGCTAACAAATAAGAAAACAATCGCACACATATCTTAACTCAACCGAACATTTGCAGAAATTTGTTGCGATAAATTCGTATTCGCTATTTATTTCGTGTCTAAAACAGTCGTGGAAAATGCATAAAAATTTTTGCACGTTTTTGAGTATCTATGAGTATTTTCGTGATCGACGAATCAGACCCTTTAGTTCACGTAAGAAGTCATCCTATTGTGCGCGTTATATCTAGCAAATTGAGGTTCTATGAGATTTTCGATTTTCTGGCTTCTCGATTTCTGGAGATCCATAGTCCCTGAGCTCTCGAGTTTTCGAGATCTTGCGTTTTTGACTTCTCGAGTTCCAAATGCTTTATTTTATTTGTTTCGCTGTATTTTCATAATTATAGGTGTATGGTTTTCTAAAAAAATGAACGCACACATATGTATATACATAAAGAATGCGTTTGGCGCCTCAATAAACTCCATTCAATCATCAGTGTTTTCAATAAAAACTTTCAGAGCTTCAACACATAAAACTTGTGCCATAGGTATGTATTCCATCACAACTGAGGAGACATCACTGTTGGCCGAATCTTTATCAGTTGCCAGACGATCGCATAAAACACCGTCGAACGAAATGAATGGCTCCGACGATGTCTATTGATGCTCGATCTTTTTTCTGGTGTGGATCGATTTTTGATCGAGAACGATCTGGCCAACTTCGAACAGTCGATATGAGCCTAGTTATGAAGTGTAGCAACGAAAAAGTAACTTAAAGATAGCCTGGTCAGGGAATAATACCTCTCATGATGGGCTGGACCTAGACGAGAGGGTCAATTCGTATGGTGTTTTGTTCTTTATAGCTCGGATAGCACCTCAACCTTGGGAAATCGTCAGAATTTTCAGAAACTTTGAAAGTACTATAGTATGATACGAGAAAATTAGGCATGGGTACATTTTAGAAAGCCACAAGTATATTGAACAGCAAAGATGGCCGAAATTAGACAACGAGGAAGAAAGGTTCATTTTGGATAATTCCACTGACAACCAATGTGAAGAACGGCCGATCGGTGAGCGCAATTCGTAAATTTATTCAACTGTTCGATAAAAGTAACCATTGTTCGCAATCAATTTATATTCTGAATCTTAGAGATCGACGACGACGATCGAATTCAAATCGTCGATGTTAATAACATCAAATGAAATTCCTTCACAAGCATCTATTGAATTAATGAAATCTTTCAAGTTTATTATTCGACTGCGCTGAAATCGACTTTCTATATTATATGAGTATTCTATTCCACATTGCAAATATCCCTGAAAGAGTAATATTTTCTCGGACAGACACTCATAATATAAAAATGGACCATAATTGAGCTTAATTCTTTTAATCCATCCTACTTTTTCCGTAATATTTTACATCTCATATTTCCGTATATATTTACAGCAATTTTCTACTCGTAATTTTCTGAAAGAAAAATACAAGAAAAGATATGCTTCAAATGATAGTTAAATAATTATATTGTGCTATGACAAATTATTTATCAAAAAAATTTAAACCTCTCTGTGTCTTTTTTTTCTTTATTGCGACTGTTAACATTGTGATAGATGAATGGCTCAATGTTCGAAGAGCAGTGTCTGGATATTCGAAACTCTGTTTTTTGCCTTCGTTATGCAATGGCTTTATTTTTATTTGCTACTGGAAATTTTTTTAGTCGCATATTAGAATAAATTAAATGACATTTCAAACTCGAAAATGATCGAATCATTGCGATTGAATTCTACTGTATAATCCATTGAAGAGTGAAACTTTTACTCTCCACTTTTATGACTCGTCTCTTCTATAAGCCATCGAGGCCATAAAATTTAAAAATTAGTCCAATATCGCAAAGAAATCTCCCTTTCGAGTTTTTCCTAGTTCTTCAACAAGGAGTTATATCAATTGTCAAGCATTTCTACACGTTCTTTTCATATAGTGTGAAGGGTTAACGCTATGATTGAATGACCTAAAAATGTGTTTTGCATAAAACCATCCAATTTATAGAAATAAAACTTTATTATATAAAATGCTAACAATAAGCTTTCATCACAATAAAAAGGACCTGCAATAACCAAAATGCAACCTTTTCAAAAGGAATCATTTTCATTCCTTAATAAGGTCTACGAAATAATACCAACTAAAACAATGCAATAAGCAAATGAATAAGAAACAATCGTCATTGAGAGCAACGAATCGATCCGGCGATGAGGTATGTTTGGCTGTACGAGAATTCACTGATGGAGAACTCATAAAAATTAGAGATCAAAGAGAGGCGATTCTCTTCTCTTGTGCCTCCATTTCAGCGCGTATTGCCGCAGGAAGATCGGATCCGATCTGAAATCTTTCCATAATCGATTTGACCTTTAAAGAGGGAAAGCTTATTTATCTCGTATAATCAAATGTAGCAGCGAAATAACTTCCGTTAAAAAAAGAGATCCTCGTCGACTTCATTGTCATTTAGAGATACAGTCAGTCACTCGATTATTCGCCTAATATAAATTTATTGAAAAGCGGCAACTAAGACAGCTCTTAGCTCCGAAAACTGATATTTTGGAGATTCGCATATGTTCTTGGGGAAGTGACTCGAAAAAAATGAATAATCTGTTTACTTGAATGACTTTGAAGGACTTCATTCCTCATCCTTTCCATCTTCTCTTCCCTCTAGGGAACTCCTTTTGACACCTCTACCTATGACAGATGTGCAAAACGTGAAGACGACCAAATCGCCTCTACCTTTTCGATAAAACCATGTGAGTTCGTAAACATTATCGACAGATTTGTTTGTGAAAGCGCACGGCTGATACGGTACGTATTCCACAAGGCGATAATTGCTGTAATTACCTGTTCATCGATGAAATGACGAACTTCTTTTGCGTCTTCCATCCAGTAATCACGAGGAACACTCATCAATTCCTTCATGTCCACACCTTGCAATCCACTCAAATTGATGGACCCCTCGGTTGGAACGATTCCTATCGCAGTTTCTTTGCCAATTCCTTGTTCGCCTTCCAGTCGACGAATAATCCAATCAATGACGCGAATATTTTCACCAAATCCAGGCCATAAGAATTTGCCATCGGCATTCTTACGGAACCAATTCACGTGATAAATCTTTGGCACCTGTATGAATGACACGTATTTACGCTGGAAACAAGTATTATTGTCAGTGCAAAAGGTTAATAGCAACCGAGATTGTCAATGTAAACATGCTACTAACTTAGTAACTTATTAGGAAGTATAAACGATCGTTGTGATATGCCCATGAGATTGTTGTTACAACCAATTCAAATGACGCAACGGTCAGGATTTATATTTTATGATTACCTCAGAAAATACCTCAAAATTATATCCCTTACCTAGCTCCCTATAACAACAAACTAGGACTATCTATCATAACCGAATGAAAAATTACTCTTGCAATAGAAAATAGCGGTCTTTATTTTCAGAGAAGAGAGAAACACACAAATCAGATGAACAAAGTGGGATTGCATGAAAAATCAAATGTACTGCAAGAGCACTAGCGCTCTAGAGAAGCTGGCAGGAAATGTTTTTTTCAGTTTCTTTCATCTAACCAACCTGTTTAATAATCTACGAGATAATAATAATGTTCGGAAATAAAGCCTTCATATTTCGAAGCAGCAAATTGTTCACGCAATCTTTCCATAACAGCTCCACTAATGCAAAATGTGAGGTGGATGAGCAAATATTGCTCGCACATTTTTCCCGTCTTTAAATATCTTTAAATTGATTCTTTGGATCATCGCGGGATATAATTTATTGAGTGAGCCATCGATTGGCGTCACGTCACACCGCTAATTACTTCAACACAGCTTGTGGTTTGTGAATTGAAGCTTCAATAGTTTGCAGATCAACAATAAGCAACATACAAGCACATATACATACAGCCTGATATGTTGCCGTCATAATGAAATGAAAACGGGATGTGCAACGAACGATGAGTGGGATTGAACCGCATATACCCTTCATCTAGGTCTAATCTATCAACCGTTTGTGAGGAATTCAACTCAGCTATGGCTGGTAGTTAATTCAATAGTACAACCCTTCCCAATGCTGAGACTCTTTCAGCAAGTAAATTTTGTTCTCGAGTGAGTCTTCAAAAAATATTTTAAAGCGTCGTTGTAAAATACACTCTTATAACCTCTATTCTTTTGTTGTTTCTTTACTTGAAAGCATTTTTCAACAAAGATGTTTACCTTATGTGGCGGCTTATCAAGATTCATCCAATGTTGCAGATATTTGCCGAAATTATAGCCCATAAATGGACGCATAGCCATTGGGTCGTGCATCACCGTTTTCCCTTTGAATTCGGCAGCAGCAGTCGCCTCAGATTTAAGACAGGCACCAACGAAGATTCCATGTAGCCAAGACAACGTTTCGAATACTAGTGGCACTCCTTCGGGCCTATTATTTATACAGTCAATTAATAGATTTGTAAGACATCCACCACGAACATTGCTATCACTTGTCGACTCAAACAACAATCGCCTCATCGCCTTAAAAGGTTGTTTTTCTCAGTGGCAAATATTTCGATGTTTCTCCTAATATTACATCCTTGACCACTCATTTTGCCGGAAAGTTGCGGAGCAGAATTTTGAAAGAGATCAATCTCTGAAATTACTGTAGTAATGTTCTGAATTTGCCGATGGGAACATAGCGAGTTCAATGAAGAAACATATTCAACGCTCACCTTCTTCCACCGAAAATGAACGCCTCAATCGGTACACCAGCAGGTGATTCCCAATCGGGATGGATGATGGGGCACTGACCAGCTGGTGCGGCAAATCGCGAATTTGGATGCGCTGCAGGACCTCCCGGTTCGCCAATATGCCATTTTTTGCCCAGCCAAGTTATGATTTCACATTTCTTATCCTTTAAACAAAACGGTTTGTATATGTATATATGTGGAAGACGATAATCTATAGAGTAGAAAGATCTTCGCAAAAAGAGAAAAGCTGGTGAAAAATTCATGACGAGCACCGCAGATATGGAAGAGGATTCGAAAGGAATGCGGAGTAATCGATGATGGTACTAATGGTACTTGAAATGCATTTGAGTTGATAGCCTTCATCATAGTTTGTGAAAGAGTCAAGCACTTTCTCAAGAGATAAAGGGCTAAACTTGAGATGTATGAATGAATTAATGCAGACATAGGACTAACTTTGATTTCATCTTCGAGTCCCTCCCAGAAGTATTCCCCATGTTCGGTTTCAGCGACGTTCGTGAAGATGCTGTTTTTTTGGAAGGTGCGCACAGCCATCGGATTCGTCTTCATCGACGTGCCAGGTGCAACACCGAAGAAGCCGCACTCCGGGTTGATTCCATAAAGGCGACCATCAGGGCCGAACCTCATCCATGCGATATCATCGCCTATATAGCATCTCGTTGAAGTACTCATTACCTGACTGCATACTCATTACATTCCGCATAAGCTGATAGGCCTTCTGAATCGTCAAAAACATCGAATAGAAAAAAGATAGATAGATTAAAAACGACAAATTTGTAAGCACTTTGCTTGACAATAAAAGTGAAACAAAACTACAATGGATGAAATCGTTTTCATTATCGCTACCCCTCTGCTTTATATACGAATACGAAATCGCTTAGAGGATGATTGTGAAAATTTCCGTTTCGCTATTTGTAACGGCACCTATTCGAGCTTTTCATGAAACTTATACTTTGCTACTCTCATATACGTCCTTCGGTCCCATATATTTGGCTGCATCTAACTCTTACAAAAATATCAAACAAAGTGAAGTAAGGCATGAGGCACTGCTATTTTCAAATATTTCTTGCTCCCTTTTTCGAGAGACTTCCTTCGCTGCATCAGTCTTTCGACTATATTTCAGGAATAACAGTGTGTTTCATCAAGTCGACCATCTTCCGCATTAAACATGTGTTGATACATGAAGCGGCGATTGTTTCTATTAATGAATCTTTTGTTGAAATCATCGTCCCTCTTTTCTGGATTTGCAGTTTCCTTCTGCAGCGTTTTTCTTCGATAGAATAGCGGAAGAAAAATGAAACCAACCGACGCATCGCACCTTCCATCCAGGAAGCGTTGGTTCAAGCATCGCGAGATTCGTTTTGCCACATGCCGATGGGAATGCAGCCGCGATGAAGTGTTCACGTCCATTTGGTGGAGTCACACCTTTAAACGAAGATTCCATATTACTCAAATACTAATAAAGTGTTCACGTCCATTTGGTGGAGTCACACCTTTAAACGAAGATTCCATATTACTCAAATACTAATAAAGATGAACCCAGGATCGGCAGCGATGGAAATTGCCACGGATGATCCGTCTCAACAAAAATTGTGCCAACAGGAAAGCACTACCACATCTCTCATATCTACAAGACCCTCATGAACGGTTTTGTTGAGTTATACATCCCGTATTAGGCCATCAGTTGCTGTCACACTCAAAGTATTGCTCTTAGTTGCGCACAGATATGCTAACGAAAATTGATTTGCTCCCAAAAATATTCGCCATTTAAGGAATGCATCATTGCTCACTACTTTGGGCTATCATCGGCTTAATTTTTCAACTAAACCAACTGTAGCTCTGTGATACTTGTAGAGTTCATCCATAACTCATGGCCATATCAATCATACCATCGACATGTTATATGGGAAGTCTTTTTTGGACTCAGTTTATTCCCGTGTTCGTTGATTGCTGAATAACTGAAACGACCTCTGTATTCTCTTAGCATATAAAAGCATCACCGATGGTGAGGAAAGTTGTCTAAAAAGCCCTGAATGTCACTTTTGTATTTCAAATCGAACAATCAAAGCAATTAAGTTTGCATGCAGAATTTTGTCAAAAGAAGGAAACTGTAGACAATTTGAATGCTAATTGAGCAGTGCAAGTCGCTTATCTTAATGACATCTAAAGTTGGCCACCGAGTTTATCAGTTTCTTTTATTGCCTTTTTTCCAAGCTAAGCGAGGACGTGCATCGCATTTGACTCTAGATAGCACATACCCATGATAAGCATGTGTTCAGCTAGCCATCCTTCATCACGTGCAATGTTGCATGCAATGCGCAGAGCGAAACACTTCTTGCCGAGTAATGAATTCCCACCATATCCTGATCCAAACGACCAAACCTCGCGTTCCTCTGGTCGATGCGCGATCAGCACTTTCTCCGGATTACAAGGCCAATGATTAATAACTCGAGCTGAAAGTTGAAAATCCTTAAGCCTTTCGTCTTACCGGAGGAGCAATATTAGATATCGATCAATGATTCTGCAGCGCAAAATTGCTATGATGAGGTTGATACTTCCATCTATACCTTCTGAGATCAACCACTCAATCTTCAGAGTTATTGCAATAAAAAGCATGAAAAAATGGATATATCCGATATGAAGGAAGCTGAGAGCTAGTCAGAAGCTGCAGCTCACTTTTGACAGGCCGAGGTAGGCCGACCGAATGAATGCAACGCACGAATTCGCCATCGCCGAGCGCGTCCCATACCTTGGGCGAGACACGCGTCATGATTCGCATCGAGAGGACAACGTAGTTCGAGTCCGTTAGCTGGAAAATTCATATCATATTCATATGTGTTTTGTGCGCCCAAAAAAAGACTACGCCTTTTCATAATTTCCAGAAGATATTTGAATATATAAGATTGATTATGAACCGACCGTAGCGTCTTTGCTTTACTCTCTTTTGAACTACAGGTGGTAGGTACTTCAATGAGTTGTGGTTATAAGTATGACTGTACCTTTGCCTTCTCGAACAACTTGAAAAATAGCAGTAAACGAAAATAATGCAAGCCAGCCTTGGGCTCATTTACATTTCAGGATGAAATTGCTTCGTTTATTGATCGTTTGATTTCTACTGAACAGCACATACCTCAATGCCGATCTTTGAAAGTGGCCCTCCGATGGGTCCCATCGAAAACGGTATAACATACATTGTTCGACCTAAAAATTCCCTCGACTCATTTTTAAATAAAAAAGAAATATGACAATCATACGTTCTCATATATCAATGGATGAATTTCCTTCACATTAAACATTGTGAATTAATATTGCTATTGCGTCGTTATTTAAATAGCTCTCCAATGTTTCATTCTTCTATGAAATTCTGCACTAAGTAGCAATTAATTTATATATCAAAAGGGCATTCAATACAATTGATAAGATATCCTCCTTCTAACGTTATCATCGACTATGATAGAATATTTGCACCCTAACAATTTCAAAAGCGAAAGATTGCGATAGATTCGGCTTACCAGCCATGCATCCAGGAAATCGGGCATCAAGTTCTCGCCCGAATGTTTCCGGAGACATCCACTGACCCATAATTGGTTTTACGCCTTCAGGTGTATGACAAACTGATTGATATTTATCGGAGGTGATCATCCAGGTTTTACTTTCCACTCTTGCTACATCCTGCAATTGCTGCTTGTGGCACCGGAAATATTTGGAAAATGCAAAACTCTTTAGGTTTATCACAAAGACCATTTCGGTACTTACATAGTTCTGTACGAAGTAGAGGTTCATGAGTCCAAAAAAAAATTGTCACCTCTCTTAGGGAGCCATCATGATCGATGCCCCTAGAATGATATCCTGAAGGAACATTGTTGTCGCTTCGCTATGATTCTTTTTAATGTGCAATTCACTTCAAAGATACCATCACCAGACATAAAGCCGCAGGTCGTCAAGAATGACTGCCTCATCGTTTGATGGAATTACAGCGGAATCTTTTAATATATAGTGCTTGTAAGTCGCCCTTTCCAGTGACTTCCATTCGTGGATCAGAAGACAGAGGTGCAGTCCGATGTTGTTGGACATAATCAAGGAAGGGTTGTTTTCTCAATTCTGATTTCTCCCAGTGGCGATCCTTTATATATATTATAGTTCTTGGAGTCTGCAAGCTGAATTACTTTCGACAACCCCCCACGCTTCTTGAAAAAACTTCAGTCAATAGTGCTTTTAAGCAAGTGTGCCAATAAGAGGAAGTATCGTTATTATTTTAAGTTCGTTGGACCTTTACTTTGCTTTGGAGCACTATTTGCACAAAGCTCTATTGCCTTAGACTATTCTCGACGGACTGCAAATTGCATTACAAATTTCGTTCCTGGAAACGGCGGAAACAAATATAAATAATTTCTCGAACACCTCCATATAGTGTCAAAGTGCCAAAAAGCGCATATCATGCTTGCTTCTTTCTCACTTTCCTCTCTTCCTACATTGTGCTCTTGCTCTCCAATTTTGCCGATGAGAGTAACTCTGGATGTTTTCAGATAGAGACATGAAGCTTCGAGAGTCAGTTGTAGTAGTTCCTGTATTAAAGAACTCAAAATTCGAAATCGAAATGTTTCTATGCTCGAATTGCTACAATCAATGCTCAAAGTATATCCTCATTGTTGCAATCTACTTGGTGTCAAATTTTTTTCTGTTGCAACACCAGCTTATCCCTTGCAAAATATCGTAGAACACAACAATCGACAGCCCCTCTTACAACTTTTGCCTTGTCATGTTCTTGAGTCACACCTTCGATAACTGATATTCCTCAGATGCCGTCGAGGTCTACGCTGCTTTCAAACCCACTGAAAGCCGCAGCTGCGCGTTTCTATTGCAGTTAATATGCGCACAGTATCGAGAAATCGACGATAGACAAGAGAGCGCATCGTAGTGTTGCAGGTAGAGGAGCATTGAATGAAGTGTTACAACACTACACAACAGGTGTCGAGGAGGGGCGAGGTTAGGCGGATGCAATTAATGGCCGAGCGTTACAGCAATGCTAGCGAGCTGCGCGATAGTCAGCAATTGATGTGCTTAGGGAATATGGGACCACCAAAAAGCTTAAACGCATACATGTCGATCCCTTTTTGCAAGACGATGTATACTGCCCACTGAACGACAGTAGTATGGTATACATGAAATTTCTGGAAGTCGATGGGCAAATGTGAAATTGTTCTGCTTCTGCTCATATTGAATGACTGGTCAGAAGTTAACCGACTTCCGACCAAAATTGGGAAATGTAGAAGGAGTGTAGAACAAGGTGGTAGACCTCGGATGAAACGGTGAGTCTTCTAGCTTCGCCCCAGACCTCCTCCTCATGTCGTAAGCATGATCGGATCCCAAGTCTCCACTCACATATGAACCACCGTATTTTTCTCAGTTTCTTAGCTATAGTTTCATAACATAATTCTTAATTTCTATGTATTTTTTTCGGATGCTTGCCTTCAGTTTATATCGACTCACTTCTCAACATCTCTACTCATCTGAACGCTTTTGCGTATATTGATTGTATACGTTCAATCCAATATTATAAAGAACGCTAAATTCAAGCTAATATGTCTGTCCGAAAGGCTTGGTCGTGGTTAAAGTCGAAGTTGTGGTCCGTCGAGACATCGGAATGTAGCCTAATCGATCAAGCCGAATCCGGTTTCCGCTAGAAAAAACTTGCATACTTTTGGATCTGTTCTGCAGATGTAGTTGTTCTCGTAGGCGGTGAGTCGTGCAATCATGCCACGTTCGATTAGCTTATGCAGGATCGCATCGGCTTCTTGTTGTGATCCATCGCAGATAAATATACCACGTGGTTGCATTAATGCTGCCTTCTCGGCAATGAAACGCTGCGCCTTCAAAGGTAGTGTATGCAGATCTCCCTAAAAGTGGTGTGAACTTTTTGAAAGATCTTAAATTCCCAGGGACATCTAATATTAATCTAGACCTATCTGCTGACCTTTGAGCTGTAAAAGCACTCGGTTTTAATAGAATGAAAAAGCAACAACGCAAAAAATTAGCGAACACACAACTTTGTAACCTTTCCGAGCCTCCATAAGTTTTGAACTAAACGATTAAAACCACATTCTTAAAATCCATGTTTGGGATAAAATGACTGCAACGTTAATGAACTCATGTGTGAACTTCGTCGGGGCATCTGTTCAGGTTTCAAGCTAGTAAAGAGAGTATGGTATCACAAACTGACTGTTGAGGCATCAGCGGTCAACTAAGTAGCAGGTATAAGGCCAGCTGAATTTTGCTTGCTAATGGGGGGGAGGGGGGGGGGGGCGAATGCAACGTGTTCATGAGATTGAAAAAAGTTGTATAGAATCTGTTGCACAATTCAGAGCTCATTCATTTTCCTTTGCGATAGTTCTGCCACTTTTTTATGCTCTTACACGTGAAAAGCAAAAAAAGGAATTTTATATGCTGTACACAGTTTTCATTATGCAAAAAAGAGCTTAAAAGCAATGCTGTCGCCATTGGAATGACGAAAAAGTTCGAGTAAGAATTTATGGAGGAATCGAAGAAATAACACTGAGAAATGCCGATGGATCACTATACTAATCAAAAATGCAATAAAAGAATTGTACCATTAGCACCGATATCAAAGGTACAAAAATAGCTGCTCGTTAATAAAAACACGGAAAACATTAAAGCCGTTATTTTACAGGTTTCATTAATGTTCTTTAATCAAATTTGTCGATATATCTCTTTATCAATGTAAAGTACCAAAAACGATATGTTTCTTCTTTGTATATACAAGCAATCACGACGTCCATACTCATAATTTCTGCAAAAATTTCATAAACATGTGCAAATCAAAATTTTTCTTCTGCCATTCATTCAAGTTCTCCGTACGAGCATAAGTGCAGTGCTGCAAACATCTGCTGTGAAATTTTGAAATCCAATGCGAAGTATAACTAGTATTATTGAATTTGAACGTTGCATACATCGGACGGAGGTCTGCTGGATGAGCCTAGTACCCCAAAAATGGTGTAGACGAAAGGTGAAATACCATGAAAGCAACGAAATGCTACTGACTGCGGTATTTCTTCAATCTTCTTTCACACTTGTATCCGGCGAGACGTTCACTTATTTTTCCCCTCTTTTCTGCTCTTTTCATGCTGCCGGCGGTTATCGTTCAGTTATTTCCCTGCGCATTCTCCTCATACGAGAGAATAAATTTTTAGGCGGAGGCACTTTATCATTTAGGATATTAATAAAAATTAAGGCGTCAAAATTTGCTGAAAATTAGTCGTCCAAGTTCGCCACCTTATTTATTCTCTAATTTCAAAAACTGCCTAAAAACTAATGAAAAACGAATGCTAAAAGAGCCTCCCTGAAATGAATTAATTTTGTAGTGTTGTGCTCGAAAAGTGTTGTGATTTAGTGTCACCAAAGAATATTTTATAAGTATGCGCTTAGAATTAAAATGTTTGATTGACATAAAATAAGCTGAAGAAATAGTCTGAAGATATGCAAAATAGCACAAACCTTGAAAATTGGTATATGTCCAAGTTTTTTCATGACCACTTCATTGACTATATAGAACGAATCATCTTGAAGTGGCTGAAGACTTTTGCTGACGTATTGAGCAGATTCGGCCATAATCTGAAGAAATAAAAGACTTTTGCATCGCTCTTCTAAAAAGTGGAAGGGGGGAGGGGGAGGGGGATGACACGAGATTCAACGATTCCTAAATAAGCGGAAATTGTGCATCACAAAATGATCGTCATATTGATTGTTGAACAATTAATGTGGTGGACAGTGAGTTCATATTAATGAAAGAGTGATGCTAAAACGCATTCATTATTAAGTGAAAATAAATATCGTTGAGTGCAATCATATAATTGCATTCCACAAATTTAGAAGCATTGCAACGATGAATATTCCGTCGAGAATAATTATCCGAAATAATGAAGCATTTCATATTTTCCAACAACGATCTATTGCCATATTAGAGAAATGAATTTTATAGTGATTTGCTGAAGTAATACGAATTCGACAATGATTGCATAATCGATTGCAATAATTGTGGTTCATTGCGATCTCGACTGAAAGTCAATAGGAAATTTGTCGTTATTTTGTTTGTAATTGGGATGCAAAAAATTATCAATGCATTGAAAAGTGTTAAGTATGCTCATATAAGAGGATCTTTAATTTACTCTCACAAAAATTTAATAGGATTTATTTTTGGTTGGGTAAGCCTTATTTGAAGGCTACTTTTTAGGAATAAACGTCAATAATAAAATCCATGAAATCAAATGAATAGATATGAATTCATTTTTATTTGCGCAGGGAAAATGATTGATTAGTCGTAATATACCTTAAAACATATATGAAAATTAATTGCTGAATAACCGATGATTATTTTTGATAATGAACTAGGATCTCTTTCTCTTAGATGAAATCATCGAGCGGTACATTGTTTATGGCATTAAAAAAATGTGACGATGGAATATTGAGACTAATTGCTTATGCTGACTAGAAAGAGCAATCTAGTTGAAAACAGAACTCGGCAATACTTCCCGAATTTTAAACTCGGAGAAAATTTGCAAACAACCTCTAAACAATGTTGCAATGATCGTAGCTATTCATCAGAAATATAAAATCTAAAACCATCGCATTCCTCGTCTTGATAGCCTTCAAAAATGAAAGACATCTTGAGCGCATCCCCTAAGCGAGCAGAATCTAAGTGTGCAGCAATATCAAATGAGGCTTGATTGAGAACTCAGAAAGAATATTTGGAACACAGTCGCAATGCACGATGAAGATCACTACAAAGAGTCACAATTAAAACGTTACTCGAGTCTTTTCTCAAGAGATCAGATATCAATTTAGCACTTTATCTACTTTGAAAAGTCAAATGCTCGCAAAGCTGATATACTCCAGGCGAATGAACATTTAGTAGGTAATATGGGTAACAGTCTATAGATTGAAGCGATCTCTAATCGCATTGACAATATAGGTGGGAAGTAGATTTCAGACTCGCATTGAATGAGACTTGAAATAATTGCACTCTTCATGAAGTGGAAGTTCATTCGGCAGCAATTTATTTTTATTTTATGCGCAGGGAAAAATAAAAATTTAAAAAGGTTAAAAATAAAACGCTTCTATGCAGCTTATTCAAAAGCATGCCTTACAATTATCACTATCAAGCTAAAAAGCTCTATTTATTCTCGAGTGAGGTATTCGCTCAAGCATGCGTTATGAAAAAGTTCGTTTAAACTTGAATCAATATCGCCGGAAGAATATTCTATAGTTAGTTGTTCATGCTGCTGTTGCTACTTACAAATATGGTACATCGTATTTGGTATGTGGTGAAGGGAAAACTTGTCACAATAGAGAGCTGCCACCTGTGTAGGCAGGCTGCTAGTGGCTCAGATAACCGACCATCAGAGCAATTTAAAGCTCATTGACTGTTTGCGCGACAAACGCCAAACATGATGAAAACATAATTCTCGTTGTTATGATGCTTCACAGACCCGTACCATTCATACGCCTCCATGAGAGCTGGTGTATCTTACACTTGAACGTCACCTATGAGGTCATTCCGAAATGAACTCGAATGATTGGAGGAGGAAATTGAAGAAGAATGACTGCTAGGAGAAGATAATAGCGGAGAAAGCAAAACTAGGATCTAAGTGTAGGGGAGCATAGCTTAGCTGCTACAGTTTCAACTTATTTGCTCTGTGCCAAGAGAATGTAGCCGATAAATGCTATCAACTTGAAATAGTTGATAAATCGTTGTTACAACGGCGGCTTGAACCTTGTAAGCATAAATATAAGGAATTTATCATTGCGATGACCGTAAATGGGGGTCGTGAATACGACGTTTTATTCCCTTTACTGTGTCTGCACTAGCTACCCCAATATTTCTCAATTAAAACAAAAGTTTAGAGTCATTGGCGTATCCGAGTGAATTTTAACTGTCCAACTTGTGGAACTGTCAAATTTATCGCTCATGGGTGACAATTCATTCATTCGAAGTTGACGTTAATATCGCCAAATGAGGCATTTAGTATGAAGCAATGGCATAAGAAAAGTTCATGCACGACAGATTCATCCTCTCAAAACCATAAGCCATCCTCAAATATCCTTTGAAGAAACACTCTGAGCACGAAGAATGCACGACGAATTTATAAACTGCATAGGTAAAGAAGAAAGAATCAGCCGGTTGGAGTGATGAAAGGGATGAGCATTGAAATGATCTTCGAATGGGTAATGAGTGAAATATGAGCGGCGAAGAGTGAAAAGCATTGAAGGCGTTCCTTATCTATGTTTCTGAGCAAAGATCTTTGTTTGCAATAAATGTAATCATATTGCGTTCACAGCTTAAAACAATACCGAAATCGATTGGAGGCAATCAATAAATAAGGAAATGAATGAGAAAAGGTTCTCGTGCTATATTTTTTGGCTTCTTTAGCGAAATGGTTATTTGAGTTTGTTGATGGCTGATTAGACTGCGTTTGCAGTAAAGTATCATTGAGCAAAAGATTTCGTTATTTCGCTTTAGGCCATAAGGCCATAGCAGCGTCTGACAAAATACCGTCTTTATCATTATAGTGGTGCATAATTGTCAGCCTTTT